>CAAKMY010034040.1:0-10035 GCA_901111285.1 Corrigiola litoralis | reverse complement strand
CTTGGAGTAGGGAAATCACATCCCCTCATCTCCCTCCCCTCCCCTCCCCTTCCCCACCTCCATTACTATCCAAACAAAGGATTTCAAATCCCTCCTTCCCCCTCCCCTCCCCTTCCCTCCAAATCCTCCTATCCAAACACACTCTAAGAGGTAGAATTTTATAAGTAGCTTGGAGAAAAATGTCCAAACTTTTCATGAGCACTTTTATATTCATAAAATTCTGTCTTTTTACAACGATACTAGCCTCCTTTAAATAGGAGTGAACAAAGGTAAAGCCCTATGACAACATTGCGAGCTAGAACGAAAATATAAGGTTAAAAGAAAATTGAAAATAAACTAAAAGCTGATTTTGTATTGATGTATTTTTTTATTGGTCGATTGGAGTCTCCTTATGTGTAATTTCTTCATAATAAGATGGGGAGGAGAATGCTTATGAGTCCGAGATCATTTCATAGCAAGTGGTCCTAGAAAAAGTGAGAATGAAAATGGTCATGAAGAGGATAATGTTGCTTGGATAATAGTTGTCAGCATGACAAAATAGGGACACTAGCTATCCTTATTTGTAATAGCTCATGTCACTTTCGGTGCTGTCAATCCTTAAATAAGCAACGTCTCTTTGCTTATAATTCTTGGTTTTATGATCTATCTAAGGTCTGACATCGTCTTAATAAGTGTGGATGACAAATGAAAAGATAAATGTCCCTTAACCATCTCGATCTGAGCAGCTCACACTGAGCCGTGACTTACATAGTCCATAATTTCTTGCAAATAAATCTTCTTACCTCTTATAGGCGGCAACTTATATCATGTTACCGGTTTGATAGAGATGTAATATACATAAGGCTAGTAAATTGATCGAGTTATTTATAATAGTACTCCGTACTACATAATAAATTTATCCTAATATGTGATTCGAATACATATTGCTATTTGTTAGCAAATATTTTGGGAAAAATTGCTAACAACCACCACATAAATTCTTCTTTCAACATTCAATTTGGAGCAAATAACCAAGTAAAAAGGATGTAGAATAGTAATGAATATCCACATTTTACACTAATACAAATCATCTAAAGACACGGTCCAGTCTTAACTCAAAATTATATGAAGTACATCTTTACCAATTAAACTAAAAATGATGACCACCCGTAAATCCTCTAAATTAAAACGTAATATTCTAAAGCGGTATAACTTCAACTCAGTCGCATACAATACTTATTGTTATGCTATTTGTCATTCTAAATTGATCACAAAATTCTCATAAAATATGAAAACATTAAGAATTCCTAGGTTCTATCAAAGTTGACCAAACATTTTGAATTTTCAGATTCTATCTATTTCGTTTACAACATATGGTCTTTGTGGATTCATAGAAATGGTCGGATCTTTGAGAGAGGTATGTTTGATCCTATGATGGTGATCATTCAAGCGGACATGTTCTACAATACTGCTAGGGATGCGGATCTCAATGGTAATCTGAAAAAACAGTTGAGTTCAACTACCTTCGTCAATGATGAGTTGGTTGAATTAACTGTAAACTTGATAAATTCTATGATGTGTGCGGAGAGTATTGATTTTTTTATGGATGGAGCATGGAATAGCACCAAGATGGGTGCTACAGGTTGGATTGCGAAGAATAGGGAAGGAGTTACAATAGGGGAAATGGGGGTTAAGATCCGTACCTGAATCGGCCTTACACGCTGAATGCCTGGCGCTTAGAAAAGCTATGGAGTGGGCGGTCTCGCAGAAGATTTACCATGCACGTTTCTATTCTGATTGCCAGGTGTTAGTAAGGATTTTGATGAATGAAGAAGAGAGGCTAGACTCGATAGGTCATATTATAGATAGTGTTAGAAATCTTCTATGTAACTTTCATTGCGTTAAACTTTCGTATATTCCTAGATGTCTGAATAGCCTAGCGCACAATGTGGCGGTTAAGGCAAAATTGTTGTAAGTTTCCTTTACCTTTGTCAAAAAAAAAAAAAAAAATTGCTAGCTCTCCAACTAAGCATAGTCTCCACAGTACTTTTTGGTGGCAAAACTAGTTTACCCGCCACAACACAACTACCTTAACGGCTCAACCTTCCCTCCAACCTCCATGTCACCAATCCAACGAACTAGCCGTTACCTGTCCCCTCAACTGAAACATCTCACGACAAACCCCCGACCACTTCTCACCCTCTCTCTCTCCACCACGACAACAACCAACGACAATGTCGAACCCCCGACTCAACCAGGGCCCCCACCCATCCGAGTCGCCTTCACCGACTCTGCGGGTCGAGGCGTGTTCTCGACCCGCAGGATCGGGCATGGGGAGCTCATCCATACTGCGAAACCCGTGGTTTCGCACCCGTTTTTGGGTAAATGGGGAAGTGTTTGTTACCTTTGCCTTAGAAGAGTGATACCCAGGAGTGTTTCTGATGGTCCCTTTTGTAGTGATGGTTGTAGACAACAAGCCCAGGTGCTTATTTTCCACAATCTATACCATACTCTCGAGAGCATGTGCTGCCACTTAAATTTTTTGTACCTTTTGTCATTTTTCCTGTATCTTTTCCTAAGGTGGGGGCCCATGCTCCTAGGAGCACCTAATAATTTGCCCTTATTTGCAGTGTGCGCCATGTGTTTGATGTTTTGTAACCGTTTTAATGCATGAGAACAGTTGAAATTAGACTGTTTTGAAGTGGTCTATTTTGGGTAGAGGTGGCAATCGGGCCGTTCGGTTTGGTTACGGGGTCAATATTCTCGGGTCAGGTCAACTCGGTTTCAGGTTGTGTCGGGTCATGATAGACATTCTAGTCCAGTCAGGTTCGGTTAAGGTCATATCAGATAATTTATTAGTTGCATCGGATTCGGATTCTGGTCCTTTAAAGTTGGTTACTTTCGTATATTATATAGAGTAATTCTTATCGAATTATTATGTTGAGTCGTAGATGTTTTGTTTTACTTTTTTGCCTACTTTATGATAAAAGTTGACGGTCTTTTTAAGAATTTGTGTTTTACAAAAGCCACAAAATTTTTGTAGCTACCATAAATTAGTAAATCGTAGACGTTGATTTTTTGATATTCAATATGAGTCATTGATTAGTTTGATTTTGTAGAAAACAATGGATGATTATGATCAATTAAAAAAAAAAAAATCAGTGGCAAATATCCTTTGGTTTCCATGGCCATAAATTAATACAACGTTGATTTTTTAATATTTACTAAATCGTAGACAGTGTCTTAGTATGGCAGCAGCTAACGGAGGAGTTATTGTGGATGTAGTAGACTTGATAATTTGGCACCCATAACAGTATAACATGTCTGAAGTCGTAAGCCATAGTAAGCCATTCGACAACAGTCTAGTAGAGAAGCCTTAGGTGTTTAAGTTCACTAGTCATTGATATGTAATGTTCTCTGTATGGAACTTGTGAACACTAGGAATAATCATTTTGGTTGCATGGGATTGTTGGTTTACATAGTTGAAGACTTTACGACATTCTATGATGGATTTTACGCTCTTTGTATGAAGGAATTCACGAACTACTCTGGTTTCCGACAAACTTCTTGAAAACTCCTGAAACAGTTTTTTGTTTCTTTTCATTTTCTGCTCATGGGTCATGGTCCTTGCCTTGTGTTGACTCTTGACTGAAAAGTTGATGACCAGCTAAGTTTTGAATCATTCCTCAGAGTCAAAATTCTACTTATTCTGGTGCTTTCAAATCTAGGAAGAATTGTTCTATAAGTTGGGAAAACTAGAAACAGCAAGATTGAGAATGATGGTGGATCTCGCTTCTGGTCCTTTTACGTTTGTTTTGTTTCTATATTCCTGAGGAGGGTGGGGGGTGTCAAAATATTTGGAGTAGCTGTTAGGAGTTCGTCTAAATAAGTATATTGTGTGGGAATAAGGTTGGGCTAGGCCAAACCAAATTCAAGCTTAATGTGGTTCACTTTATGGATTCAAGGAGAATAGAATGCTTGGCAGTGTACGTGGATACCTGAGGAAGAGCAGCATTGGATGGCTGATTTAGGTCAAAATGTTAGTCATGAGTTTCTCTGGATGTATTCCTATTTACAAGAGTTGGATAATATTGAGTTTAAGTTAGGTTGAAAGTTAGCCTCCGAGAGGACACACTGCTGATTAACCTTCCCTTCTTACCTTTTTTATATACATAACTAAGAAAGTGGATACTTGACAAACCGTATGAGGATCCTGTATGTTCTTATCCTTTCATTCACTGTTTTGTTCTTTTGGACAATTCATTCATCAGGGACAGATAGCTTTTTATGCTGCTTTTCCTTCGAACAATTGTTTTTCAAGCTTTTCCAGAACTTCAACAATGTGTTTGGATAAGGGACTTGGAGGGAAAGGAAAGGTGAGAAAAGTGAGGGATATAATTCCCATTATTTGGATTAGAGGATTGGAGAAGGGAAGGGGAGGGAAAAGGACGGATTCATTTTCCCTCCCTCCCAAATTGGAGAGGTTTGTCTCCCCTCCGCTTCCCTTCAAGTCTGATATCTAAACACACTTCCAAGTCATATAGCCTCTGCGCTCTAAATATATTGGCTGCCTTGACCTCCTTGCCAATGTCCTAAGTGGTTTCGGGTCATATGACTTCTATTTCCCTACTTTTAATTATGTGATAGCATATCGACGTAAGCTGTGTAGACTTTGTCACTAAACAGAACTGTTACAGTCATTGTTATACGTTTTTCTTTTCTCCCTAATTGATTGTTAAGTTTAAACCCACCTAAACTTGTTGGTTTCATTTCTTGAATTTAAATCATCACAGGCATTTTATGAACTAGAGAAGAGAGCAGATTGGTCTGCATACCACAAATACTGCAGGTATGTAAAAATACGGAGTTCTTATCTTGGTAATCATATCTTCGCTCAAGAAAAATTTTCATTTATCATGATGTTCAAGTAGATGTCTTCACAAAGAGCTGGTATGAAGTTATTTGTTCTTTTCATGAAGAACTCAGGGTTTGAAGTATCCACTTCTGGTGAAGCGGTTGGCTTGCATGGTTGCTGCTGGAGCAGCTTCTCCAGACTGCATGGATATACTTCAACCGGCTCAGATACTTCCTGAGGTGATCTCAATTCTCATGTGCTAGAGTTTTTAGCTCATTACTCCAGTTAGAAGAGACCGTTTATCATTAATCATATAGGTTGGGTCTTATAATTCAGTAGAAACAGCCACACTAGGCGAGGTGTGGGGAGGTCTAAGATGTATGCAGCCTTCCTCCTAATTAATATGGGTGACTGTGTAGGATTTTGTTATCAGATATAATATCTAGGTCTGGAAGTGACTAAATTGTCGATTCAACCTACTGTTATTCTTGACAAACCTTTGAAAGTGATTTAGTTTCCAACCCCCTTATTCTTGACTCAACCTACCGTTATAGTATAGTCTGATTGATGAGAGAAATGATGAATTTTCTAGGTTTTCCTCTGGCGTTTTGAGTGCATATGTTCAGTCAAAGTATCAAAATCTGGTAGCATGTGTGACAATGGCTTATTGCTATATTGAGTGTGGTGAGAATGGCTTACAGCGTTTGTGTGACAAGACTCCATTGCTGATTGTATTCGAAATTTTCAGATTGAAGAAGAATATAGCCTGCTACGGAGTGCATTTGAAGCAACCAATATGAGAAATGAAAGTTTAACATGCATCCTTCAGTTTTTTTTGAATTTTTTGCATACAGACTATTGCAGACACATTTTACAAATAAAAACTCTCATGGAACAGCTGTGATCTTTTGATAAAACTAGTTTTATCAAAGCAATGGTACACTGATGTTCTGGCTCGAGTGATTTAGTATCCGACCCCCTTATTCTTGACTCAACCTACCGTTATAGTATAGTCTGATTGATGAGAGAAATGATGAATTTTCTAGGTTTTCCTCTGGCGTTTTGAGTGCATATGTTCAGTCAAAGTATCAAAATCTGGTAGCATGTGTGACAATGGCTTATTGCTATACTGAGTGTGGTGAGAATGGCTTACAGCGTTTGTGTGACAAGACTCCATTGCTGATTGGTATTCGAAATTTTCAGATTGAAGAAGAATATAGCCTGCTACGGAGTGCATTTGAAGCAACCAATATGAGAAATGAAAGTTTAACATGTATCCTTTAGTTTTTTTTGAATTTTTTGCATACAGACTATTGCAGACACATTTTACAGATTGAAACTCTCATGGAACAGCTGTGATCTTTTGACAAAACTAGTTTTATCAAAGCAATGGTACACTGATGTTCTGGCTCGAGTGCGTATTAATGCATTTCGAATTGAAATGGTCACTGGTTCATATGAGGATCTACTTTCATCAACTGCAGCATCAGTAAAAGGTGAAGCTGGAGTTGGAAATGCTGTTTATATTCTTCCTTCATTCTACAATCATGATTGTGGTGAGCTCCTTGTTTCCTCTGTCTGCCACAAATGAGATTAATGTTTGCCCTGTTCGTTATTCATGAGGAGTGCAATCAGTAGCTAACAGTGTTGCTCTTAAACATGTAGCACGTGGTTCCATAGCAGAACACAGCCTACACAAAATCTCATGACCCCCTAAAGCTGTTTTTAGGGGAAAATAAAAGAAACGTGTTGGGTTAAGGGGGGAGAATATAGCAGATTAAAGAGGTCAGATTATTTAAAAAGGTTTCCTTGGACTCTATACTGATCGAAATAAATCTTTCTTTCAGATCCTAATGTGCATATTTACTGGATGGACAATGTTCATGCAAGGCTGAAAGCACTCCGTGAAATAGAAGAAGGTTTGCTTTGTACCTGCATCTTGCATTGCAAAATTTATTATGGTTTTTATAGCAAGTGTCTATATTGCTAATTGTAAAATCTGGGCTTCATTAGTGGTCTTGTTTTTCTACTTGGCATGTCTCGTGCGACATCCATTGCTGAAGCATACCTGTATTGCTTCTTCTATGTTTGGCATACTCTGTTGTAGGTTTCCTTCATGTATAATTTCGTATGTTTTCTGCTTATCACAGCTCTTGCTATATGCATTACTAATTTTCCTTTTCGTGTTGTGCAATGTTTTTTATTTTATTCTCTTAATTTTTATGTAAACTCTTACGGCCATCACCAAAGCAGTACAAATTTTTATTTTGTGTCTAAGCAAAAGAAGCAATTTTACTACAAACTTGCCCCTCACAGTTAATTATAAATCTTGCCGGATAGGCCTACAGTTTCTGGATCTTGTTTTGCAGTTTGACTAATTACTACTCATCAAGTGTTTGGATCAGCTCATGAGCTGGAGGAACTGTTGCAGGCTTAAATGGTGCAATGCTACAATGGCTTCAGCCCCCCCCCCCCCCCTCTCTTTCCTCCGGAAGAAAGGGTACTCCCACATAAGAGAATAAGACAAGCTGCTAAGCCATAACACGTTCAAGAGCAAGAAATAAATTCGTCAGAAATGTTTGCGAACATACTTCAGTGACAAATTTTTTTACTTCAAATTTTATTCCAGTGCTACATTGGGATACAGTATGTTACGTTAAAATCAACGAAGCACCCAGCAGACGGTTTTATATATGATATCAATCATTAGAGACATGAGGGTTGGATAACATGATTTCAGAATGCACTTAGACTTTGTTTGAGAACCGTTAATCACGATACAGCTGAGCAAGTATGTACTGAAGTGTGAATTTAGTTGCATTTCATCTGTGATTCTTGCAGGTGAAGAACTTCGTATATGTTATATTGATGCAAGTATGGATCATGGTGCTCGTCAGAATATCCTATCTAAAGGATTTGGTTTCAAGTGCTGCTGCCCTCGCTGCTTGTCAGTTGATTAGTGATATTTCTATTTGCTCCTTGTTAAATCTCAAGTAGTCATCCTTTCAGTTAAGCCTGGTTCAAGATTCAAGCAGTTGGAGAACCTAATGAGCTAGTACCCTCAATATTCACACAAAACCAAGAGGCAAGAAGTTGATGCTCACTCGGATGACTGATCTTAGGACGATCCATGCAGACATTTGATCAAGTGTTGCTAAAATTTTAGCAAACGTCTTAAGTTTCATAGTGGCAGATCGACTCTAAGGTGTATCCCTAGTTACATTTGTACTGAAGAACTAGTCCTTTGACTTGTGTTCTTTAGAACTAAACCATTATGTTCCGTTTGACAGAAATAACTGATGTCGACATCTCAAGATACACAAAAGCTACTTGGCTTAGCATCTGCATTCTTTTATCTGAAATACTAAGCTTCTTTGTAAGTCAAGGAGCAAGAAAACACAGGACTGTATTCCTCTGAATTTTCAGCCATCAAGTTGTTTCCTTGGCTGTGTTGTCAAATTATTGTTGACCTTTACTCACAATCTATGTTACTTTGACTCTTCAGTTCACCTCAAGTACGTATTCATATCCTACATTTAGTGGTTAGTTGTCAAGGTAGTTGATTTTAATCATGTTCGGATGATTAGTCGTTGTCAATGGCATATTTAGGAAATTTGAAATGGAGGTGTGAAATAGTATTATACTCCTATAACTTTACCTTGTTATTATTGAAAATTTCATACCATATTGTCATTTATCAAATTTTAAAATAAGTAATTAACTAAGAGAAAAACAAATGGAACCTAAAAAGTTGGCTACAGTATACCATATTGTCCGTAATCCAATGTGTCCTATTGGCTAAAGTATTGGTTACGGAGTATATTGTATCACAGTATCATATTATGAACTTTTGTATAATTATAACTTTTCTTATAATTATCTTTAAGAACTTTTCTAATTTTTTCTGAGTTTTCTAAGCTTTATGTCTATGTGTACGTACTTCGTTATAACTATACTTACTAATGGCACAAGTTATTTCAAAAAAAAACTGATGGCACAAGTGCTTTGGGGACCTTGGGGTGTCGCCTTAAGCCTTTCGGTCTATAGTTCAATTTTCTCCAATATATACGTGGACTAGAGGACTACTATAACTCTGGATAAAGGGCTGAACTGATTAGACAGTAGTGCTTGCTCAACTTAAAAAACAAATTTGCAAGGGGTATAAAAGCTGCCAATATAGCAGGTCATTATGCCAGTAGAGCACAAAATTTTCCAGGTCTCCACATCATATACTCCGTATCATATACGGAGTAGCGGTGATGTGAGGAGTTGTGTCTGTTTTATGCTTGTGCTAAAACAGTGGTCTCAGAAGTCTTTGGTCGCATCATATCATAGTCGTGCTGGATATCATTTGGGCATGTTAGTCTTGAAACCAACAAGCAGAAAAGTCTAGCATAGGCCTCAACTAGAGGGTTCTTACATTTTAGTCGTTAGTGTAAGAATTATGCTATGATCCAGCCAGCTGATTTCACGGGAAAGCACTTTGGGTACTACGTGATGTATACTAGGCTACTGGTTGAGTCCATTCCAATATTACCCAATGCATAACAAACCGGCTAAACATTATCTTCCTTGTTGTGTGGAGTATCTTAGTCTAAAGAGACTAGTAGTTGGACGTTAGAACTGTATACTTTCATTTACCAAAGAGGAAGGTCAAGTTACAATCGTGCTCTTGTGAAGATGGTAACCAAATTTGGCTTCACATAGTGAGCCACAAATTTCAGCTGTGGCAGCTCACAAGCTGAAAGTCACAAGAATTTTGGAAATCTATGTCGGGGACTGAATTAGCAAGGACAGCCATTTCACGTGATTGGTTGACCAAAACTAACTTATTAGGTGTTCGATTATTATCAGCGACGTCTAGCTCACATTTCAGAAAAAAAAAAAAAAAAAAAAAAAAAAAAAAAAAAAAAACATTAACAAATTATGAGAAACTAAGAAAGTTAATATAAGCAAATCAATATTTTATTGAATTTCTAAATTAATCAACGCACGTCATATAAAAAAGGGATGAACTTGAGACGCGAAGTTCAAGAAATGAAAGACCTTGCATAAGTGATCTCAAAGACTGTTGTGTAGTGAAGACAGAATGAAAGACCATACAAGTGCAAGTACTCAAGTCCTGAAATTACTATGATTCTCAATAATTAGAAAGTTATGTTAAGATTTAGGGTTATTTGTTGAAAGGGACCTTTATAAAA
>CAAKMY010034038.1:0-43935 GCA_901111285.1 Corrigiola litoralis | reverse complement strand
ATATATATGAAATGCACATCATTGAAACAAATAGTTGAACATAATAACGTAAAAAAGACGTTTTTTTATATATTTAATATTAATATAAACCCATTAATTTGAAAATTCATGGTTATAGTCTTTAATATATTAAACTCCATGTTTATGTATTATACAATGTTGATATATATCTTTTTGTTAATTTTGATTTTTTTGTCGCAAAAACTTGCCGCTAAAAGTAAAAATCCTGATTATTTGATTATTAGATTGGTTAACATCTAAGCTTCTTCTTTAGCATCCCCTGCACAGTTGAACAAAAGCCAGTGAGGCAAGGCCAAATATGAGATACTTAGCAGAGATTGTCAACGGTGACTTCTTCTTGCTCAGTTCTAGCTTGAACCTGATTCGCTCAACTTCTTTTAGTGTCTGCCTTAATACGCTTGTCGACTCTCCCGAACTGAACGCGATCTTGCGCAAAATACTCGGTATCAATACCTTTTGAAGACACTTTTAGGAGTCTTAAACTCAGGTAGAGATCATTTGTTGATTTCGACTCCAATTATGGTTGATGCCAAATATAGTTAAATCCAATTTTGGGCTACATTATCTGCTTGTTGGTTTAACTTTATTCATGGACAAAATTAAGGATATTAAAACTACTTCTTCAATGAAACTTTATATCGTTAAATGTTAAATGAGATAATGACTATCGCTATATTAAATGACATAGTGTTAAAGATATACATTTTTCCTTGGATATATATTTTTTAATAGATCGTTAAATGTTAGTTAATGAGATAGTGACCATCGCTATATTTCTATATCCACAAATTTCCATAATATTCTCATATTTCAACACTTATGACCTTAACATAATCTCATATTGAGAATGGATTTATGCTTTTGGAATGAGAATTTGAGTAGCACCACAAACAAGCTAAGAAATACAATATGGTTTAATTTGGAGTGATGCATACCAATGTCAACAAATATGTATGTTTGGTGGTATGACAAATAACATAGTAACATACTATAAAGTAATCCTTGTAGTATATATCGAATCTTAATGGACACTGATAGGGCTTCACCATTGATATAACACTCCTCGATTTATGGATCAAAATTAGATAATTTTTTGTTAAACATGTTTATAGTTATCTTTGTTGTAAAAATTGGGATGATTTTTTTTTTATTGAAGTAAAACACTGGTTGTATTTTTATATTAGTGTATGTTTGATAATATAGTTTCTATCATTAAGTTATTTATTTCAAAAGTTTATTTCAACTTCATAGTGCCCTGATTAGTTTAAAGTTGATGTTGATTAGTCTTCAATTTAAAAAACTTGAGTTTATGGGTTGATACAATTTAATACATGTTTTTGTTGTATCCCTAAAATCGTTTCCTTAAGGCATAAAAAAAATTATTAATCAATTTAAATATGTGTTTAAATTAATATTTTAGTCTTAATCAAATAAAAATATGTATTTGCTTATAAAAATATATATTGATATATTTGTTTTTTTGGTGTTTGTTTTGTCCATTAAATCGATTCCAAATTAGAAATCACAATTATTAATCGATTTTAATAGATGTATCAAATTCTTATTTAGTCTAAATAAATAAAAATATTTATTTGATTATGGAAACATGTTATAATAAGGTGTATGCACATTTTACAAACTTAAATTATTTAATATTAATATGAATCTATGTTTTACATGGAGTTAAAAACTAGTGATCATATGAATATGCATCAATGTCCATTGATTACCATATAAAGCATAAAATTTTATTATATGTATGTTTTCAAAGTATTATTCAAAGCACTGATTTAAGTTTTACAAAGACTTTTGTGGTAATTAGTTATTTTACTATGAATAATCATATATACCCTTTTATAATTTTTTAAGTTTGTGCAACTTCAGTAGATTTGAGCAAGATTTATTCTCTTCCCCTACTCACGGCCACAACGGGATTTCCCCCATGCCCATGTTTCTTCACCTTCCATCTTTCCATGGCTACCAAAACCTCATGAAAAAAACAAAAAGAAAACATAAGATATTAAAAAAAAAATTAACTAGAAAATAACCTAAAAGTGGACAAACACTTACTCGTCACTTTTGCAGCGGCAACCACATACCCAAGGCGACCCACTTGGGTGTGGCTAAGAGGCGTACTAATCACCGCTGCCGACCACCCACTGTACCGTGGCTTGGAGTTCGTGACTCAAGTTTTATGCGAATCTTCTGGACCTCCTTGAGGGTGTAAGTCGTCAATTTAAGCTTGGAGTCCGAATTGTCGGCGATATTCGCCAAGTCACGAAGCCGATCATTGTGTTTCATCAGAAATTAGAGAGAGACAGACAAAGGGGAGACTGAGAGAGTAAGGGAGAAATCAGAGAAATGAGAGTGTGTGCTAAGAAGGGCCTAATTATAAAGATCAAAGCTTAAAAGAGATATGTTCACCGCTTATTTTTTGTTGAAAATATAAAATATTATAAATCATGAAATATGTTCATAACTAAATTAATTATATAAATGAAGGCATCACATGGGCTTTACCACTAGTTAGAAGAATACTTTGTTTCACATGTTTCTAAAAAATCAAGCAATGCTCAGCTTGAACTTAGTACAACGACATGCATCGACCTCAACTATAACATTGACCTAAAAGAGCAATAGTGGACAAAAAGAAGTACAAGGCATATAGGGATAAACCAAAAAAAATTCTAGATTAATCCAACTTAGAAACGTTCCATAGACTATAATCTAAACTCGTGTCAGTCAGCAAAAACCGTCTGCTGGAAATGACAACTGCTGCTTCCACAGCACACTTGGGGCACACGTCAAGTCCAGACATTGATGTTTTATTGTGTATGAAGAGCAGTGGACAAGAAGAGGGGCCAAGAAACCTAAATACTTGTAAATGCTTTCATTTAATCAGAATTTACAAGGCAGCTCCTTTCAACAATAGCCCAACAACCTACAATGAATATACATTTCTCACCCTCAACCCTCACATCTTACAATTAAGAAAGAGAAATAAAAATAAAAAGCTACCATTAAGTTACAAGAATTGAATTAGAGAGGGAACCCAAAACCGGGAATAAGAGAGAAAAAGAATCGAAGGCCGACGAACACTTTCGGATCTTTGATATGAGTCCAATAATGATCATTTTTTCATAGATCAATGCAAAATCGCGTGGAACAACATAATCTATGAGCTTTGGTCAGTGGGAGGTAAAGAATAAATCAGCAAGTGTGTCGCTTCAGGAAATCAATGAGCCAAGTCCTCACTTTCAACACCAACACTAGACTTGTCAGCTGTGCGGACATTGTAATGCTCGTAGACTCTTGCCCGGTTTTCTGCCCACCATTGTTCTGCTTGTTTTTCACTAAACCTTTTCCGGCTGCAACAAGAAGAAAAACGAATTAATACTTGTAACTATTGAAATCTCCAATAGCGGACAAACATAGAATAGACCAATGATGGAGCATAATCAGAAAAGATGAAGCATGGGGCGATCATAGAGATTGAATGTGAACCACATCAACATAACCTTCTATATTCTTAACGTACATAATCTCTACTGATAAAAGAAAAGAAAAGATGATTTTTCGCTTCAGAACGTTATTGGTTACCAGAATAGAGAATTGAAACAAAATTAAAGGAGAACAACACTCACCTAAAACGAACACGTTTTAGATCCTTAATACCTCCAGGTAAGGAAACAAACGTAATATATACACCAGGCTCATCCTGCTCAACCCATTCATTCTCAGGACGAGGTTCACCTTCTCTAGTTCTATTCCCGTTTCTTGTAGCTTCTGGATTACCTACTCTGCTCTGGACAGAACTACGGGTACTTGGAGTTCCTGACCCATTGGAGAGAACGAGACCATTAAAACCATTTGAATCTGCCGAAAGGCTTGGTATTTGATCATTAAACTGGTCAAATGAGAAGTTTGGAACATCAGCTGCAGTAGGTGTTGAGGACAACGACGGAATTGAAGGAGGTTTGCTGTTTCGTGTAGCTCCAACTGGCAGCCTTTCAGCCATCTCTTTTAACTGTTTCAAGGAAAGGGGGATAGAGCAATTATCAGAGCAAATTCACATCTAGAACCACAGAATCACTGCTGTTAATTCCATCAAAAATTTACAGAACAAGAAACAATTTCATAATACATGTGCGCCATATTATATGAGAAGTGCCCTTCGTAATTGCCCACGGACATGAAGCTATTATTCTTCAGTACAAATTAGAAGACCTTATTATATAATGATGCTTGAAAATATTTAAATGTACCTGGGCTGTAAGTGATTTGATGACTTCTTTAGCTGCTTTGCATTTCGCAGTCTCTTCACCGGCTATTGCTATCGCCTCTTTTAGTTGTTTAGTTGTTCTTTCCAGTTCAACTTCTTGAAGTTGTGCCTTGCGAGTAAGACTTTCCACCTGTCACAGAGCACAAACCCATTAATTTTTTCAAATATGCAGCCAACTTAAAAAAGGCCATGCTTTTTTTTTTTTCTTTTTGTCAGATTCAGATAAAAATAAAGCACTAAGGATCCCATCTTGGAGTGAGCCCAAATGTTAAGAGTACAAGAGAAGCTGCCTAAAAGTGTAAGATCTGGAGATTAATGGAATATCTGGAAAATGTGCAGTATTAGCCAGATCACCATTAACACAGAATAATCCACAAGCCCCAATCTAGAAGTACTAAAACAGAAACCAAACTGAAGTACATGGTACAATCACCATTCGAAGCTAAGTATACAGTAGCAAAACATCAGTTGAAGACCTTAAATGGATTCGCAAAGCAATTTGCACCAGTGGCAGGAGTGGCAAACTCTGACCTAAGTAGTCACCATGGTTATGGACAAAATTATACTCCCTTAGTACCAGAATACCCATGACCCCATCTGCCCTTTTCGTTTCTACTCCCAGACAAAGCCAACCTCATTATCAAATAGCGCAAAACCACCTTCACCTGAACCTCAGCACCACCACCACGAGAACAACCAAACCACGGACCCACCCAAAAGCCTTCCCCACTGCTACACCTCCTTCCGAGACTTCCATACCTCTCCCAAGCCCCAACCTACCGTCTAAACCACTACCCACCCATCACACTCCCACCTAAAACCGCTACCTCAATCCAACAAGCCACCTGAAATCACCTACCTCACCCACTGTCCAAACCTGTCCATGCTCCCTATCCTCGCCACTTCCAGTTCCGATCCCCAAAATACTGCATTGCTTCCCTTTAAGAAGCCAAATACACCGGAAAAAAGCTACTACCAACGTCGAACCAAGCCAATAATGCAAAAAAAACGATTTACAAGAAAATTGTAGATCCAACTAATTAGGGTAAGGACTAGGGTTTTTCCCCACCCCACCCAAGAGAGGGAGCACCGGGGTCCGGGACAAATGAAAGTCGTCGACCTACAAGGAAGTAGGAAAAGAACACGAGGAAGACCATAAAAGTGAATAACTTGAATAAGAGAGGAGGGACAAGAGGAGAAGAGACATGGACAGATAGAGAAGACCGGCTATATTCTAAGGAACAACAGAGGGAGGGCCTTGCGAGGTGGTGGCTAGGGTTTTTGAGGAGTCTCCAAGAGCCACTTCCCTAATCTTTCCTAAGGTCCATTCTTTTCCTAAAGAGTGGACAGGATTTCCCCTCTCTTACTCTCTAACTTCGGGAACACCATTAGCTATCCATGCAAAAGGCACTATCCAAAATTTAAAAATAAAAAAAAAGGTAACCTTGATTTGTAGAGGAAATTTAACACAGCTACCTTGAGAAGTGCAAGTAAGACAGGACTCTATACTAACATAAATTTATTGCTCCTCACAAGTAGAGCAAAATGCCACGAGAAACTGAGGAAGTGTACCTACCCAAAGGCCCTTTTCACTGTTAAATAAAATTAAGAATTAACTGGCTGTCTTCTGGAAATGATTATAAGTTCAGATATAGAAAATATACACACTAAGAAATTAAAATTCAAGCCGAAGGTTGCTCTATTTACAGAGAATAAGAGGAGATTAACTATGTGACTTAAAGGTGAGTACTTGTAGGAGATCAAGCGAGAAGAGCTCCCACACCCAACCATTATTTTCTGTCAAGCCAACCTTTGGTTGTTGTTGTTGGGGGGGGGGGGGTGTACTCTGTGATGCTTCTTCACTTGGCCTCTGGGCCTAGTTTCCAGCTGTTTGTGGGGGCTTCCCTTGAATTTCCCCAACCCTCTCCCCAGCCCTATAGGAGCGAGTCCCCGGACCCTCTAATTACCAAATAAAAACACAACTTAATTGGTGAACATCACATGGTAGTCAAAGGCAGTGATACTAGCTTCTAATAAAAAGACACAATCAAAACACACAGGCTACACAGAGGTCAATTATGCTAGTAGCAAATTTGGAAGTAGGTAAGCTCCATACCTGTGCTCTTAGTCTAATAACCTCCTCACTAAGGCCATCATTAGTCCTTTTGGCATCATCCACAGTCAATTTTGGAGACATGAGTCCTGAAAGAGTTGGAGTAGGGGTTGTTGATCGCGGCGGGCTAGGTCGTCTTGAGATTGGTGATGTTGCTCGAGAAACTATTCTGGATCCAGGAACTGAAGCAGAGAAAAATTTCTTTGAAGAACCAAACACGGGATTGAAAGATCTAGATATATTAGCTCCCCATTGAGAACCTCCATTTGGTACAGGTGATACTCGGCTGCTATTAAATTCATATTTTTTATTTTTCTTGGATCGGCCTTCAACCTGTGTCATGGATTCCATTGACGAGTATCTCGCAAGCTGGCCCCGGGATCCACCGTCAAACTTGTCCTCTCTCTCATTGAGCTCGGTCCCTTGATTTACAATTCCTCTTCTACTGGCAGAGGAGTGGGATGAAGCATCAATTGGGACTGCTTTCCTAAGTTTACCAAGGCAACTATCACAGACACGATAAGGTTTGTTTGGATTTGGAGCCATAGAGGCCTTCAGTGACTTCTTGCTACTACATGAATGACAATATACAAGCCCACAATTATAACAATTGTGACGTTTTCTTTTAAAGTTAAAAGGCAGGCGACACCCAGAACACATTGACTGATCAACTCCTGAAACCCACTTATGCAAGCAGATAGCAGCAGTGAAGTTTGTACCACAAGCAATACTTCTCACTTGTTTGTCCCTTAGAGCTTCTACCAGTGTTGGACTATTCTTATCTTCTGTATCCCCATGACCTAGACGTCCATTGGCCCCCTTTCCCCAAGTGTAAACTTCAGTTCTTGAAGTCAAGACAGCAACATGATATGCACCACAAGCAATCTCTTCTACAAAACACTTGGAAAGCTTTCCTTCTACACGTGCAGGGTACTTCCCGTCACTTTGTGGATTTCCTAGTTGGCCATAAACAGAACTACCCATGGAATAAACATGACCAGAAGTTGTAAGTGCGACTGTTATGCTGTGTCCACAGGAAACCTGACAAAAATTAGGCTCAACAAGAGCAGCAACACATGTGGGCACAAGTTTTGCCTCCTTGTCACCATGCCCAAGTCGACCTTTATCTCCATCTCCCCAAGTAAAAAGCTTACCCGAAGAACAATTGCTGGAACCTGTACTCCCAACCATAACTTCCACAACCGCAGCAGTATGCCAGACACCGCAAGCAGCTCGAACTGTGCGAAGACCCTTGAGGGACTCCACTTCTCTTGGTAAGGAAATACTCTTACGGTCTCCATGGCCCAAAACACCGAATGTCCCATCGCCAAAAGTAAACAATTGCCCAGCAGAGGTCACGACAGCTGTGTGCCAAGGTCCACAGGAAATGTATGAGACATGTATGCCCTCTAGCGGACCATTAACTCTTTTGGGGACCCAGTGACTCACATCATTCCCATGCCCAAGAAGGCCAAAATTAAAAGCACCATCGCCCCAGGTGTACAACTCACCAGAAAGGGTAACAGCACAAGTATGATGCTCACCACATGCTACAAGCTCAATATTGGTATTACTTAGAGCATCTATGAGCTTTGGATGCAAGACATCAGCATCTACTCCATGCCCCAGCCTACCACCAGATTCCTCACCCCATGAAAAAATCTCCCCTTGCTTAGTTACCAACGCTGAATGCCGTCCACCACAAGCTATATTCTGAACATCAAGGACTACAGCAGACTCTAAGGCCTTAGGCAACAAAGAATCCATCTTGAGGCCAGAACAACTCCCTACTCTATGCGCTCCACCACCCAGAACTCCATCCCCTGTGCCTTCTCCCCAAATGAAAACATCACCCAGCGCATCCCCATCATCATGACCAGAACCTTGACTTGATGAGCTAACAGCACTTGACAAACTCATTCTAAAAGTATCATTAGTCATTCCCTTCATGTGACTGTATAGGCTATCTGAACCTGATGACAAGGAATGGACAGACACAGTGGCAGAATCAGAAGGAAAAAAACTCTTTGGAGGCACAGCAAACATCACGTCAGAAAATGCCTTGTCCAAAGCATTCTTAGGCGGGCTGTCATAAGGACTATGAACGCGCAGGTGTTCGCTGCTATCCTGAATTTTAAGATAGACTTATTTAAGACCGGGCAGAGGCACTAAAGAAAAGGAAATATATCTTGATCTGCCTCCTTTTACTAGGTTTTAATATTGAGCATACCTTTTGCAAGCTATCTCCATTAGCAAAGGGAGAGTGTAAAGGGGAGCTTCTTCGTGTATAGGTCCGAGGACTATTTGCTTCAGATGGAATTCCATCGCTCCTTGATTCTGTTCTCCATTTCCTTTGATGGCTCCTTGAAATTAATGCTTTGAGACCACTAAACCATACTTCAGCTTCATCTTTATCCTTGCAAATCTGAAAAACGAAAACCGTATTATTTAATCTTTGAAAAATACGCTGGGACATAAGGCAAAATGGAGAATCCTGAATTTCTACTGAGACAATATGGGGAAAAATTTACCAAGTCCAAGGATCGATCATTATATATGAGAGAAAATGATTGATACTCCTTCTCTGGACGAGGATACCTTTGGAATATAGGCTGTGAAGAATATAAAAACAATCAATATATGTGGCCTCAAAGTAAGGAGTTTAACAACATCACAAAAGACCAGTAGCATACTGTGCATTTCCAACTGACCAACAACCAACAACCAACAGCATTTACACAAAGCAAATACTATAATACATGAATTGATTATGCCTGTAATTAATATTTGGTTTCAACATAAAACTTCCTAAAACGAGAATTAAGCAGAAAGCTATAGATGAATCTTTCACCAATATAGATAGATACATCTTCTTTCAGACAAGAAAACACATCATCTACATTACAACTCTTAAGAGCTATTCCTAAGAGATTGACTCCTAAAAACATATCCAATTTACGAGAAAATTATTATACTAGACAAGAACACTAACCGTTCGTTGGCCAGATATGATTCTGGACACATGGCTTAGCTTCAGGTGCTTTTCCTCTTTCCCCGAGAACCATATCAAAACAGACTCATCCTGAATCAATATTTTAGCCATAAAAAATGTTTAACATAAAGCATTTCCAAGTACTACAAACCAGGACAAACCTATAGAGCAGGAAAGAAGAATATATACACCAATAAGCTTCTCTTTTTACATGGTGGCATGACCAACAGGAAAGCCACTTTTATAAAGGAAAGCACAAGATCCTCTCTTATCCCTTCAAACAACTAACAGATCAAGAGGCACAGCAGGAGAAACCTAAACTCAATCACAAAGTCCTCCACAACCACAATGCTGGACTTGGGAGGGGGTCAGGACGTAGCCCTTCTCCAATCAAATCAATTTCAACTTCGACATGCCTAGTTTACTTGTCAAATTTTTTTATTAAAATATTGTCAAATTCTGAATGGAGGGTATCACCACCTGCTAATGATGTGGTTGTGCGGCGACCACATTACATATATACTCTTGAAAACAAGTCAATCAATTAGTCTGCTTTTACAGGGTGGAAAAAAAAAAAAAAGAACAATCCATGATTGTCTCTGATTTATGTACAAGACAATACATGAACTCCCTATATACAAAAATTAATAGAACACCTAACCATCAGTACTTAGTAGCATTCCCTAGCCAGAAACCAATTTAATACAGCATTGCATGAAAATAGATGCTTGGCTCCAGAAGCAGCTATCAAGCTTATGGATATCCAAAAGAACAAAAAATCATATCTGATCATTGCCAATCATCGTATCCAAACCAACGAGTTAAATACACCAGACAACCATACTGAAGCAGATATATCAAAATCCAGAGATACATCAGATATAAGATTGGTTGACCTTCTCACATAAATTGTATCTGTATTATTGGTTATGTAAGAAAAGCACTTCATAATCTACTTTCTACAATAGATAATTAAATAGTCAATAGTGACCTTTCTTAAGATAAAATGCAAACAAAAACTGCATTAATATAAGAAGCATTAAAACAACAGCTCACATTAGATAGCCGGAATGGACAAAACTTTGGCTTTCCTCTTCGCCCGTACTTGAGCAGATATGCACCTTTTTTTAGGGCAGTAATTGCCTGTTCGAAAATTAGTAAACAAACCAACATTAGGCGATTTCAACATATATGCCGTAGAGTATTGATAATCCATAAAGGGGACAATATCAAGTTATTAATTGGGTAATTTGGTGTTTTTTTGCTCTGGCTCAGCATCAGCATGTCCTTGCTGTGTGATAGAATAGATATAAATGCCTAACTATTCGTTCTAGTAGCCTAATAACTCTAAGCACAACACAATCAGCAGCAGGGAACAAGTGTATACTATACAGAAGTGAGGCATAAAATGAGAACCACATACATGATACAAGTAGGTATCGGTGTCCTCTATCAAGTCACAAGTGTGTGTTTTTATGCATCAAGGGAAACACTTCAGGGAGTTGATAATTCATTACCTGGTACAGCGTGCACTTTATATGTTCTTTTGTTTAAAAACCTCTTTATTTATTTCCTACTCTACTTCATCACATATTAATAACACAAATTTTTAGGAAAGGTAACTGTTAGGCTAGGTGAACTTTTCTTGAAATAAGTTCCTTAGTAACTTATGCGTGACTTCCAAGGTCATCCAAGT
Organism: Corrigiola litoralis; assembly: GCA_901111285.1. NCBI lineage: Eukaryota > Viridiplantae > Streptophyta > Magnoliopsida > Caryophyllales > Caryophyllaceae > Corrigiola > Corrigiola litoralis. Next base: position 32,831 of record CAAKMY010034038.1, on the reverse strand, counting down.
TGATGCTCAACTTGTGCTCAGCCTAACACTGTTCTTTACATGGGAACTTCAGTAAAATTCATGTTTCTTAAAATCTTCCATAAGTTCCAATAAATTTCTTTGTAAAAGTTAAAGGGGTTCCCAAAAGTGCAACGAAATTCCTGTAAGTTCCCAATTGTTCCCGTAAATTTATGATGTGAAGGATAGTGACACTGCCACGTGTACCTCTACTGATACCGGGTATTTATTAATACTACACTTTCGAAATTTTATGTACTGATCTCTCCATAACAGTGGATCTCATCCACTATCCAAACATATAACTACTTTACCTCACCGAATTAAGTGAAAGACCAGAATCAACTGCTGGCTCTTGTTCTCATTTACACTCTGGAAAGTAAAGACTATATCACTTGGACTGTTTATTTCACACTAAAGCGTCCACTACTTGCACATGGTGAAACAAAATGATACCAGGAAACTGACTAGAACAGAATTAGAAAGAACAAAAGAATGCAACCCCGGCCACTTTGATATCCTGGTCCACAAGGAGACTCCTCCTAGTGGCTTGGCTCTATGTACATGTTCATGGCTTCATGCAGAATATACGTAAACAATTTCTAAACTTCTGAAACAATTTTCGTCTTTTTTCTTGTGTGGACTGTGGAGTGCATTTTGACAATCATAAATAGCAACAATAAAGTGACTAAACCACTACACAATCCGGGTTTGGCCAAAGCAGGCCAAGAAGTACACATTCTTATTCTGATATTATCTAAACTAGTCGCACCACTCGTTCGAAACAACGTACGAGCCAAATTATAAATATATCAACTACATCCGAAGTGTAACAGTGTTTGGCTATAAACCATGAAGAAAAGATAAGGTAGGGGAGAGGAGAAGGGCTAATGTCATTTTTCTTCTAGATGCTCCCTCTTTCCGTTTCTTATGAGATTTTGGTTATAAAGAAAGTATTTTTAATAATGTTACCTTCACGTCCCCTGAAAATTTCTATAAGATAGATTTAAGATTACTCTCGCTTTGTTTCCCCTTCATATTTGCTATTATATATTCCAGCCGTTTGCAATCAGGTACAATCAAAATAATCCATACACCACTATCAATAACCTCCAACGTCAAATACTCATAGCTAGTCCGTATAATACAATTGTACGCAGTCATACTCCTCGCTAATCACTACTATTTTCGGTGGTTCGCAATTAGGTATGATCAAAATTATTCTCTATCAATTACCTCCAACGCTGAATAATGTGAATCGCTCACTAACCTAACTACTCGTTAGTCGTTACTATGTTTCGGCTGTTTGCAACGATCAAATAAATCCATAAACCACTATGAATTACCTCCAATGCCGAACACTCCAAATAGCTACTATCCTAACTAAATCGCTACGTTGTTTCAGCTGTCCGCAATCAGGTTCGGTCAAATAAATCCATAAAACCACTATCAATTACCTCCAATGTCGAATACTCCAGATAGCTACTATCCTAACTGATCGCTACTAAACTTATCCTCTATCAATTAGCTCCAATGCTGATTCATTCAAATTCGCTACTATCCTAACTCATCGCTACTATGTTTGAGCTGTTCGCAATCAGTTCTGATCAAAATTATCCTCTATCAATTACCTCCCAACGACAAATGCTGCGAACTCGCTACTATCCTAACTAAATCGTTACTATGTTCCAGCTGTTCGCAATCAGCTACCGTATAATCTACTATGAATTACCTCCAATGCCGAATACTCCTAATTTGCTACTATCCTAACTAATCACTACTATGTTTCAGCTGTTCGCAATCAGGTACACTATCTGATGCCGAATACTCCGAATTCGTCCCAGCAACTCGCTACAATCCTAAGTAATCACTACTATATTCCAGCTGCTCGCAATCATATACGATCAAACTAATCCTTAAACCACTATCAATTACCTCCAATGCCGAACACTCCGAATTATTCTCCTTAACAAATAATTAAACTCATAACAATCACAATTACACAAACATATTAACACTAACACTAACATTAACAATATATTACATACACAAACTCAACAAAAAGGAATCAAAAATCACCTGCTCGATATCGCGTTCGACGTGACCGTTCCGACTAAGATCCGACGCCATCCTATCCATCTCTCCTCCAAAAACAATCAATCAAACTAATCTAATCTAATCAAACTCAATCAATTATCTTTTATTTCCCCCTAACTATAGCTCAAACTCAATATCATCCATTCTCAAAGCAATCAAACCCTTCCATACATCAAATCAAACCACTACTAAATCTTCCACAACAAACTTCCATAAAATTCCCTAAGTTAAATCAATATTTCACTCCATTTAATCCTCCAGTACCTCAAAATACAGCATTTTTCAGCTCAATTCCAGTTCAATCATCGTAACAATAATAACAAAAGCAATAATAAAATTAATTATATTTATACAGTAATTATAATAATTATATGATTATAGTGGTGAAGTGAAAAGGAGAAAATAGAGAGGAGAGAGAAAATAATGGTGAGAGTCTAAGTAAAGTCAAAGGGGGGGATTGACTTGAGAAGTAAAAAAGGAAATATTATTTTTATTTATTTTTTCCCGTAACGTGCGAACCCGCAGCCGTTATCTTTGGCACTGCGTGACGGGTACGCGCCAATGATCTTATAAGGGAAATGATGTTTGATATTATTAAATGATGATAATAAGATAATTAAGGAAAGGGGGAAATAAGGAAGTGTTTGGTTGGATGGAAATGAAAGTTGGGGATGGACTTAAGGAGTGAAAACGGAAATTATTATATTTAATATTAATAAAATGATAATAAGAATAGTGTGGGATAATTAAGAAAAGAGAGGAAATAAGGGTGTGTTTGGTTAGGTGGAAATAAAAGCTGGGGAGGACTAGACAAGTAAAAAAGAAAATAATAATACTTAATAAATGATAATAAGAATAATGTGGTGCATATAAGGAGGGGGGGGGGATAAGGGAGTGTTTGGTTAATGGACTTGGGAGTAAAAAAGGAAATAACAATATTTAATAATAATGATGATGATAGTGAGAATAATGTGGTGTATATAAGGAAAGGAGGGAAATAAGGGAGTGTTTGGTTAATGGACTTGGGAGTAAAAGAGGAAATGATAATATTTAATAATAATGATGATGATAATAATAATATGAATGTGGGATATTTAAGGAAAGGGGGAGTAAGGGGGTGTTTGGTTGATGGAAATTAATAAAGTTTGGGGATTGGGAGGGAGTGAATGTAAATGATGGGGGATATGGAATCAGGTTTTGCAGAGTTCAGAAGAGAGAGAGGGAATGAGTGAAGGACCAGTCTTAGGAAAGGAAAAAAGGAGTAAAAGAGTAGCAGTGAAGAGTAAAGAGTCAGTATAGTGGCAAAAAGTTGAGGAAATGAAAATGCTTTGTCTACTACCTTGGACCATTCTTGGCCATCAATTTTTGTTCTTGCTTTTCATTTTTGTTTTCTTGATATTGGTTGTGAATTTGTGATTGAGAGTCACTAGCTTGGTAAGAATTGAGAGATGTCTTAATGGGTTTGTTAGTGAACATCGATCATTTGGAAAAGATTATTTATTTTTATCATAAAAGTATATGGATTTCCTATAAGCATAGATTAACTCGAGTTCCATAGAGCACAAGTTAAATTAGATATTAATATCCCTTTATTGGGTCAGAATGACTCCGTTTAATTTTAAGAAGAAAAAAGACGGTCTTTTTCAAGATTTTATGGTGAGTGAAAGGGCGTAGATAGATTGTTGTTTGTGTCATTAAAGTTTATTTACAAAAAAGAGATGAGAAGGTTATTAGCAATTATTGGAGAATAGAGAGATGTTTCAGCGAGTTTTCAAAAGGAAAGGTTAAAGATCAGTCATTGTTTGTGTCTTTAAGTGTTCTTTTTGAAAAAAAAAAAAAAGGTTACTAGGTGGTTAAACAGAATAGAGGGGGGTGGCTCTACCAGGGTAGGCAAAGAGTCAGGCCTGGTTCGGACCTAAGGTCAAGATCAAGAGTCCGGCTCGAACAACTCAATTTTGTTTCTTTTAATCATTTAAAGTTACGTTTTGAGATTTAGGAATAATCTTGTATATTCTTATAAAAAGAAATACACAACTGAAAACAAAAAAAAAAGATACTTTAACAACATTATGGAAATTTATTATACTTCTTCAAAGAAAATTTTTCATTTTTATTACCATGTTCGCAAAGATATTGTAGAAATAATCGATTAAGATACACACTCGAGACAAAAGATATACTTAGTACAAGAATGGGCAATAACGTACGAAAAGGGCTTGATTTTGTCAAGCCCCGAATGGATCGGGCTTGGGTCTAAATTCAACCCCGAATGAACCGGCCTTGGGTCTAAATTTTTCAACTCTAAAGCCAAAAATCTCAGTCAAATGACCACCTCAATAATTTAATATTGATTTTTTTATCTTCACAAGAAAATTGGCATCTGTGTACAATTATTCAAGCATCTATAAGGTAATGATCAAAGATGGCTCATTGTATTTGCAGATGATCAATATCCACATGCAACAAGTTGATGAAATTTGAGGCTTGTACAAAGCTATACTCCGTAAAGGTCTACCAATGCCCCAAAACTACAACTCTTTTGTCTTTGATGGGATACATATGCCACACGTCAAAATTCTCAAACTTTTGGTCATATCAAATGAGTCTATGATCATAGCCTTAAATAATGCACTATATAGTAATATGTTTCCAGGGAAAAAAAGGAATATGATTCTTTGCATATGGCATGTTTTTTCCTAGCCTAATGTGGGGAAACAACAAAACCAAGAATCTGATCAGCTTAGTAACAAAATTTCACATGAACATTACAAAGTTGGAACCATATATAAGCCCTCTCTCACTAACTAGCTCATTTGACTCCGCAGTTTAACAAAAGATAATACACTAATGTCATTGTATTATGAACGTGAACTTTTCCATAAGATCTTTCATGACTCATGAACCATATTGGTCACCAATCTTGTGATAAGTGATTTCTTATACCTTATTAAGAACTAAATCCATGCTAAATCATGGTGGTTGTTGTTATTAATGTGCCACTTTCTACTAATTTGTGCTAGAAATGAAGTTCGAGAGCTTAATTTCTCCTTAGGAGAAGAACAAGTGGTCCAAGTCCTAAGTCCTACCTTACCATGAGAAGAAATTGGACCAATCCAACCCCATCCTGGAAAAAAGGCAAGTGTCCTTTTTCTTCCCAAACCAATTGTTTTGCATAATGGTATCTAATAATGTATACAATGGCTTGACGACTAACTTTTGCATGCACCCAATGTCCCACTCCACATCCAAAAGACATACCAAACGTGGGGTAGCAAGTGTCAACTTGATGGCAACCTCTCATAGTGTAAGTAGAATCCCCTAATAATGGAAGAGAGGAGGCTTGGGTAGTCAAGTACGGAGTTAGTTATTTCTATCATTTAGACAATTCCGTTACTAGGTTTAGTTTATAGTATCCGGCACTCCTTCCGTTCTAGTCGTTTTTTTTCTTCTTATTTTGACCATTAATAACGCATAATGGGTGAATGGAATTGTCGTTCTAGCATCGTTATACCTAGTGCAACTCAGTGGCCAAATAATGGCTACTGGTTTAGGCACAAAGGCACTCATATGTCATGGGGAGATTCATTTGTACTACAAGGAAACTGGTAAGCCTACTGGCTACTGGCAAATATCATTGTGATTACTTGCAGGTTACTACCCTACTATGTTGATTACACGATGTGTATGCATGATACTCTCGAGCTAAAGTAAAAGTGTTGCAAACCAATTGCAACCTATTCATTCTATTAACGAACTTTTACACATGTCTATACTTTCTTCAGAGAAAGCATTGCCAAACATTTGCTGCTGAAAAGACAGATCATGTTGGGTTGCCTAGAGGGGACCATTTGCATGAGAATTGAGGACAGTACGCCCACAATGCCTGTTGGCACTATACAACCTTAGCCAGACACGCTTCTCCCAGTGATCAGCTTGTTATTGGATAACCTAGTTTTACAGCACCTAAGATCTGTTTAAAGATCATGATTGCCTATTCACCAAATTATTTTATCTGAGTCTCTCGATCAATCTTCTGAAGTTCGGACTCTTCATTTTGTCTTGAATAGTTATATCAAACACTTTACAAACAGACATGAGTGATGAGTACGAATATTGGACACTTCATTTTAGGCTAAAACATGCAATTTCTCGTAAAGGTAGACCTCGACAGGTACCTGTATCGGATACTGGACACCCAGTCCGACCAACATAGTTCTGATCTGTCCAGAATATCAACAGTTGATCGAGTTTCAAATTTTCGTATTTCAGTCAGCTCCTCTATGAACCAAGTCTTGATCTTTTTCCACTTCTTCTATAATTAAAGATCCATTCATTAAAATGAAAAACAGCTAAGGCAAATCATGAGCTCATTACAGTATGTCATTTTCTTCATCCTTCCTGTATGCTTCGTCTCGATATAATGAGCGGACACCAATGGTTGGGACGAACAATGAAGTTCAGCTCCATAGAAGTACCAATATTGAAAAATAGACTTAACATATCAATGATAACGAGAAAACCCGAGCCATAGAAGAACTTGCTTGTACAAGATAAGACTGTCAAATGCATAGCAACTTAATTTCTACGCAATCGCAAATCGAATGATTTACACAAATATAGACAAGGGTGATTGACTGATCATTGGGACAAAACTGATCAAGCAATATTGCCAAAAAGAAACTAGCCTTACTAAGAAGGGAAGCTAACTGAAGGGATTGGGGTGGGGTTAAGATACATTTTGACAAGGAAATGGTTTCAGATGCGCAGCTTATCTTACAATCTATCCGACTATACAACCCTGAAAGAGTTTCTAATGCTGCGATATCTTTGATCAGTCTGGACTGAGCTTGCTTGCGTCGAAACTCAGAAGAATTCCCATCACCATCAACATCTGAGTACTCAGTCCATAGAGGAGCTGGTTTCTCCAGTTTCGTCTTCGCTAAAACTCGACGGCATTTCCGTAGATCTGTAAGAAACACAGTCCGAGTTAGGGATAAATGGAAAACCCCAAATATAGCCCCATATAGAATCCCGAATCCATTGTTCACAAATTCGTCAACATAGAGTGCAAATAAACCCCAATGAAAAAAAAAAGCTGCATGATTATATGTTCAAAGCAAGCAGTAAACTCTGAAGGAGTGGAAATTCTCCAATGAGAAAGGGCTACAGCAAACAACATGCAGACACCAACAACAACTCTTTGCGAGTAGAAAGTTTGATCTCCTCAATCACTCCAGTCTCCAACACAACACTAGGAGATCTTATGACAAAAAAACCAGTACATACGACTCTGAAACCAGAAACTCGAGACTATTTTCTAGCTAGTGGGACGAATATTAGTGCTGTAAGTCCAAGCAAAAGCCGAGAAGAGAAGTGCATCTCTCCTGATTTCACATTTTTACAGCCTGCATTCCTGCCTAAGAATCTTGATAAGATGTTTATTGTCTGCATGCTCTTCTATTATACAATATAGTCCAATTCTTCAAGTTTACTATCTCACATAATTGAAAGATGAGATATACAGGAAGTAGAGCAAACATCAGGAAGAAGCTCTTTTTGACTCACCCTTTTACCTGTCTTGACCATTGTGGTGGCTCTCGAAATGTTCTGATGGGATAATCTTCCTGCAAGATATCCTCTCTTATTCTCTTGCCAGCCTTCAAACACATAAAGAAACAAACATTTGAGATGTGGGAGTAACATCTCCAGCAAGAAATAGCTTAATAATAAGATCGTAAAAACTCACTTTTAGCTCATTTGTTGGACGCATTTTCAATCTTATTGAATCATGATGCTCACTCAAAGGTCTTCTCTCCACATAGAGATCCTCATCCTAACATTTTTAAAAAAGATTCAATTTCAAAGAGCATTGCAAACACAAATTCAAATGCTACAATAGCTAATGAAAAAGGAATGTGGTTGTAACAAGACCTTTTCTACCCTTCTAGGTATCATTCTGTCCTCGTTATTTATGTGATCTTTGTGCCTAGCAGCCAAAGCAGCAGGTCCGGAGTCCAAACGTTCCCTTCTACGGACAATCTTGGAATTCAGATTATCATACTCAGGCGACCAAGGTTCTTCAGGTCTTCTAGCAACTTTTCCGCCGTAAGGATGGGGAGGGTGCTCCAAATAGGAATCTGATCGCATGCCAGGCAAATCACTGTTACGCTGGATCATGTGGTTTATGCTGCTATCATACTTAGAGGCTTCTCTTGTAGAAAACGAATCAACTCTAAAAGGAGACTTCTGGTCAGAAAAACCACGGCTGTGGTTAATGAAAGGTTGCTTATGTTTAGGCTGACGGTAAGAGAAATCGTCCGACTCCGACTTATGCAAGGGTCTGTAATCTGCAGCTTCAACATACATGTCGTGCTTTCTTATCTGGAAAATGATATATTCGTTAGTTTGGGAATCTAGGAAGACGAAAATAAATTTCACTATGCGGAGAAAATTCCCAGGAACAGACACACAAGACACACAAAGAGTGTAGGGTAAAAGAGGGGAAAAACACTTTGTTATGAATCATGGAAGGAATGTGGGAGGTAGAGGAGGGTATGGTAGGGGAAGGAGGAGAGGAGGGGAAGACAAATCCCATTTCCCTTTCAGTTGTCACCGCTTTTGAAGAGGCCTTTTTTTTAAAAGGTGGAAATGTTTTTTTAACTAAGGGAGGGATTTGATCATTTTCCCAATAATTTCGAAAAGAGACAATTGAGATCCCTTCTCCTCTTATCTCTCCATCAGTCCATTCATACAACGAGAAGCTTAATCACATGTGGGGGGGAAAGGTATCTTACAAAAAGCACAAATTAACAAATAATTATATGGATGCCCAAATTCAAACCTCTTAATAAAAAAGAAAAAAAAAGTAAGGTAAGAAAAGCTAAAAGTAGTCTGCATATAGCTTGCCCAATCGATCTACCAAACAACGAAAATTGATGGGAAAGGTTGGTATAGAATGCATTGCCATCAAAACATCAAGCTATAGGCAATTTAGTGTGAATCAAACTGACAAAGTGACTTCATCCAGTAGTATCTCTGAAGCTTTTAATAATCTTTATATGTATCACCATTTACCAGTCACCACCTAACACAGACACTTATAAGTTACTTTCTAGGCAACCTGAGATCAGATGCTGAAAGCATGTTTCAAGTGGACGGGATGCTTGCCATCCTGTCTCACTGACTCTCTCCATTATTATAGTCTTCTTTGCAGAGTTTGATAAGTGCTTAAAAATATCTCCACTCTAATCACAGATAATCCATTTATTCATCTTTCCTTTTTTTCTGTTTCTTGAGAGGGGAGGGGGCGAGGATGAGCCCCAACTAACACTCTACTCTTATATGACCAGAGCAGTTAAAATGTTAAAGGCCAAGAAAATAGGAACCCAGCCCAATATAGGCCTACCATTGACAGCTCCTCTACCCAACCCAGGAAATATGACAACCAAGGTTTGAACCTTGGTCTGGGCTGTGAAAGCATGTGGTCACCAACTTTATCATATTGGATTCTCTATTCCTACTTTCTATGAATTCATGTTGCATGATTGGGTAGCTTCAGCTGTTGAGTCTATCAGAATCAAAGCCTTGAGAAAAGCAAAGCGAAGGGATAGAAAAAGGATGATAAACCTCCACAAATTTTACAATTGAATTCTTGTTTAAAGCTTGTTTCAGAGGGCAAGTGTTTGCAGTGTCGATATCCGCATGTACAGCCCAATTCTTCATCCTCACGCCTCAATAGGAAGTAAACTACGAACAAAAAACAAATAATATGCTCCCAGCTAGGTCTACAGTAGCTCTTATACAATTCTCAAGGCATTTGACTCTACATAAAATTCAAATCATCAGCAAATATGAGCTTAAACCTACTCAAACATACAGAGGTAGCTGTGCACAGGAAATTACTAATAGTGCTAGTCCTCAGAAAGTTGTGAACTACATCGCAAATATGTTAAAGCTGGATTGAGTACTGCAGACTCAAATTTTGCAACAAAAAAAAAAAAAAAACTCTTCAAAGCTCTATAAGCATACTAAGCTTCAAGGTCCACAGGGATGACAATTTATGCGCAGCTCAATTAGGCTTCAATAACAAGAGCAAGAAACTGATCTTAATGAACTAAAGAGGCAACATTCACTTACAGTGCTAAGGACGGGACGTTTATGAATTCCCGATACATCAACAGAGCTAGGGCCAATGGGATCTGGAACTCCATAAACATCTGCAGATCAAAGTAACAAACTAAGCATTCATTCAACACTTAAAATTATTTGCAAGGACATCAGAATTTTATCGAGAAACTAGGACAACAAACAGAATCACATGTTCAACTTAAGCACGAGCTATATAAGAACATTTGTAACGCACAATCAAATTTTGTCAATCACGAATGCATCAGGTCCTTCAATCAACAAAGCTTTGGAAAAGGATCTAAAGCACTACCAATGATGCCAACTTACACGTCAAAGTTTCAAGCGACATAACAATGAAATGCCGACCACTCTCTCGTAACATTTCCACTAATTTATTTACATCATCAGGACAAAACTACCCCAAAATTTTATGTTGACAGAGACTTTAATCTTTTATCAAGTTAAATTTAAACAAGACCAAACCACAGAATATCCACATACCACCTATTCCTTTGATTTAAAATGCCGGATGGTCACCAAAAGCCACAGTCAAATTACAAATACGGGGAGGAATGTAATTTACCATCAGTATCGTTGCATTGTGATTCAAAAGCCCCAGGTGGAAGTGGGTCAAATTCAATGCCAAGGGACGGACCATCCTCCCTATAATGCCTCCCTAGCTGCCTCTTGACTGCAGTTATAGCGACATTTTCAGTTTGACCCTTGATTTTCAAGTATCCTGACGGTCCCACACGTCCCCTGCTTGGTGGGATAAATCCATTTGGAGTCCTATATTCAGTAACTTCCATATCTAAAGGACTTCTTTTCTGCGGATGGAAACTCTCTTGTAGAGCTGAACTACTCTCCGAAGACGTGTCATCCATCTCTGTTCCATTACCAAGAACTCTTTTGTGATAGTTTAACTCTGCAGCAGGAAGATTGTCACGACAAAATCTCCGACTCTCAACCTCCCTCACATCAGCAACCCTATAGTCTGCTTGTTTGGTGCTACTACATGAATCCTGCTTCAGTCCACTACCACGATCTTGTATAACACCACTTGATCGGTCGTGTCTTCCAGGCGCCTGCAGTTCCTCATTTAAGATTCTTTTATCCTTCAATCTGCGGTGGCAAAACCATCCAGAAACTTGTTTCTCTGTCAAATCTAGCTTGAATGCTATCTCTGCCTTCAATGACTCGGTTGGGTATTTGTGTTCTGCATAAAGAATGACAAAGGGAAACAACAAACGTCGATTCAGAACAAAATGATGACGAGTAGAAACTTAGCATCAGAAGTTTTATGAAGACACTGAATCACTACCATTATAAAAATCCTCCAATGCCTGCAGTTGGGCTTTTGACTTGAACCGCCGGCCCGGTTTTTTATCAGAAGTTGCTTTATTCTCTTCACACAGTACTTCACTTGAATCTGATATATCAACAACATCAACAACATTCAGATAGGAAAAAAAGAAACCCTGTCTTTGGAAGGCGGGGAGCGGGTCCACGTAAGACCAAGGCCAGGGAGGTTACAAATTACCAACACAACTTATAGCCAAATTTGCAAAATTGCTAAAATATCACTGATCAAGATTTTCAGGTCATTAACATAGTACTTGTGCATTGACATATAATGGGAAAGACGATGTGCTCACAGCTCAGCACTATCATCCCCAGGCAACCCCCCCCCCCCCCTACATCCAAAAGACAGCAGCAGTCACATAGTACTAACAGAATTCTTCAATCAAATGCTATTCAGTAACACAAACAAAAGAATACAGGTTTCAGGACTAGCAAACTTCAAACCTTACTTCAAGCCTCCTGAAAACAATGGAACATCTACATAGCAAACCAATAGCACCAGGCAGTAACTGAGCCCGACACCTTAGAAAGCAGCTAACCAAACGATTTGCTATACTAATTAACCTCACACTTTCATCAATCTAAAACTATTCAGTAGCACGAACAAAGCAGTACAGGTTTTCAGGACTTCCAAACTTCAAACCTTACTTCAAGCCTCCCAAAAACAACGAAACGTTTCCATAGACATGCAATGAGCCACATATCTAGCAGCTCAATAACAAAGAAGATGCAAACAATGCAGCTCACCAACACATATAAATCAAAGTGAGTAGAAAATAAACAATAACTATCCACAAGCCGTCCGAATCCCGACATTTTGCCGGTTAGGATCATTCTCAAACACATGAAGCTATTCTTTAGCAAAAAATGGCAGCTCTTTCTAATTTCTTAGCTCAGAACCATCGACTATGTAAAGATTATACACAAAACAAATTATCACCCTACATAACAATATCTATCCACATGCCATCCGAATCTCGACATTTTGAGCTATACTTGGGTAGAAAATGGCCTCAAATTCTAATTTCTTAGCTCAATACCAATAACCAACTCAAAAGATTACACAAAACAACAAAATACCACCCTACATAACATGATTGAAACTCATGCAAATCAAATTACAAAGATTAAAAAAATTTACAACACACCAAAACATTATCATTCAAAATCCCCCCAAACTTAACCAATCAACCTCACTATGCAAAAAAATCCCAGAAATCCAACAAACAAATCACAAATTCACAAGAAAAACACACAAACCCAGATCAGAAATGCACACCACTCAATAAATAATCCCAACAAAATGCCTCAAAAACAATAAAAATCCCTCCCAACAACATTAAAAACACAATTTCTACAACAAAAACCAACAAACTCAAGAATCCATGATCTGGGTATTTCAAAAGAACAAGAATTCATATACCTTCCATTGCAACAACCAGATTTCCAACACCCCTTTCTCTCTAATCCATAAATGTCCCCCCTAAAAAATGTTAAGTTTTCTTCACATCTAAAAAAGAAAAACTAAAAAGTCAAGAAACAAAAAGTAAGAGAGAGAAAGAATAAAGAGGAAGAGTTTGTTTGCAAGAAAAGTGCATCTATCTCTCTTAAAACTTCTTCTGGGTTATTCAACTTTCACCCAAAATAATCATTTTTTCATTTAATTTCTCCAGATTTTTATTACTTTTAATCCAAATTTAAGATGATGCTTATGTGTATCTGTATGTGTATGTGTATGTTCACTGTATATGTAATTCATTAATCATTTTATTATTAGTATTATTGTATGTTCTTCAAACCATTGAAGATGTTAGTGTAATGTACAAGGCTATATTAAACGTATACGCGTAATTAACGTTGAGTATTATAGTATGTGAGGTTGTCTTTCCAGTTGTTGTGCTGCAATTTTTTGAAGCTTATGCATGGATCATTGATGTACTCATCTACATAAATTTATCATCTTTCCAGTTCTAGTTGTTGCAAAGATTATAAGTTTGCATGGCATTTTCAAGTGTGCAAAAATTATGTTATGGTATGATCATCATTTCGTTTAAATTGGGTTTGAAGATAACTGTATAAAGTCGCATATAAGACTCTCCGTATTTCGTCGATTGCAAAAATTATATGATAGCATGTCATACAAAGAAGTGATATTTTTATGGTGACCATCATTTTGTTTAGTTTGAGTTTGGAAATAAGCGTATAAAGTCGCATACAACTTGAACTTTTTATTGCGCGATTGCAAAATTTACAACGTCCAATATTAATACTTCGTATGTTATATGTAGGAGTGATTTCTTTATAGTATGAGTATCATTTTATGTAGTTTAGGTTTGAAGATAAGCGTATAAAGTCGCATATAAGACTCTCCGTATTTCGCCGATTGCAAAAATTACAGTATATATTACTTGCATGTTATATGAAGAAGTGATTTCTTTATGGTGACCATTATTTTATTTACTTTGAGTTTAAAGATATGTGTATAGAGTTGCGTATAAGACTCGAACTCCGTATATTGCGATTACAAGAATTACAATTTCGCATGTTATATATGGAAGTGGCTTTTTTAGGGTATGATCATCAATTAATTTACTTTGAGTTTGAAGATAAGCGTATAAAGTCGCTTATAAGAAGCGAACTTTGTATTTCATGATTGCAGAATTTACGACTTCCTATGTTATATAGAAGTGATTTCTTTATGGTGTGAAAATCTTTTTATTGACTTTGAAGATAAGCGTATAAAGTCGCATATAAGAATCGAACTTTGTATTTCATGATTGCAAAATTCAATTTCACATGTTATATGTAGAAAGTGATTTCTTCATGGTATGATTATGGTTTTATTTATTTTGAGTTTGAATATAAGCATACGAAGTTGCATATAAGACTCTCCGTATTTGGCCTATTGCAAAGTTTACAACTTCCCATGTTAAATATGGAAGTGATTTATTTATGGTATGATTATTGTTTAATTCGCATGCAATTCTTCGTATTTCGGCGATTGCAACCCCGTGTTATGTATGGAAGTGGTTTCTTTTGGGTATGATAATCAATTTATTGGATTTGAGTTTGGAAATAAGTGCATTAAGTCACATATAAGATACGAGAACACATTATAGGCCTTAATTAGCATACTTAATACTTATTGTTAAATATTGTTTTAAACTCATTGTATCAATCGATTTATAATTATAATCATAGTGTATCTTTTATATACTACGACTGAATAATCCCCTTAGATGATGAGATCTAATTTGCTATATTAAACTTGCACAAATTATTGAAAGAGACACTTTAATTTAAAAATTTTAAAATATACGGTGATTTCTCTTTAACTCGTACCACTATGACCGTGGAATGTGTACCCATTTCTTTGATTTTGTTGTGCCTATATCTGAACCTCGTGAAAAAGACTTTATAACACTAATCGCATATCAACAAACAGGAAATATCAGTTTTAATGCATATGGGAAACATACAAGCATGAAATTGGAAAATGTCAAAACCATACCTAACAACCTAAGCATTGCATTTGCAAGTTGCAACTTCAACACTTCAACCTAATAGTCTTGTTACTTTTCCAGTTTCCACATGCGTCACAGACTCACAGCATACAAGTCACATCCTTTATAAGGACAAGTTCAACGTACTCACAAAGATGAACGTTTCCATAGTGGGCGTGGTCCTGGTTATTTCAGGCAACTAGTACTAGTTGTCAAGTAGACTATCACTACTGTTTAACTCGCTAAATTATTCATCTGGCCCCTTGTGTTACGGCTTATGCATCAGCACAGACAAGCATAAGAATTAGTCATCATGGTTGGTAAGCAAAGCTGCGCATGCTCTAGGGGTGTACTTATTCAGGCATGCACATCATGACAGAATTACATGATGTGAGTATTTTGATCGAGGAAAGCAATCGTCGAACAATATGGGATTAGCTGCTGATCAGGCTGTGAGAATACTTGCGGCAAAATTGTCCCAAGTCGCGGCCAAATAGAATCATACGAAATACAACAAACTATGTCGAAGTTATGGCACGAAAGTCTTTGACGTATTCCGGTAATTGACATTCTCTGTGTGCTGCTACAAAATGGATTCATGAACATAGAATATAAGCATTCAGTAATCAGGATTCAGACAGTATTCACTTCAAAAAAACGAAGCTGTTCAAGAGCAGATAGTTAGCTGGGACAAGAGGCAATGGAACATTTCCTAACATGAACTGATAATCTGGCCGTTTTCGTTCTTCTGTGTGTGCATATAGACCATGGCTCATGCATCACAACAGAAACTATATAGTTAGTTGATGTGAAAAGGAGATGGGGGAACTTCGAAAAAAAAGTCGTTTCCTATTATGGGGCTGATAACGATTGTATTATCCTCAATTCCAACAAAATCTTGTTACAAGGACACTGTATGAAGGTAAATAAGTCAGAAAAGGCCCCGAGATTTTGAGGAATTTGGGCCCCTGATGCAAACATCTCATAGGAAGCCATGATTTAACTTCTAACTCCTGTGAAACTGTTTATTCCTCTTTCTTACTTGATGTATTATCACTGTCATCTTTGGACGAATCGTCAGCTTCAGACTTCGACTCATCAAATTCCAACAACTGTACAAAAAAGGGGAAAGGAGTAAAATCAGAGCAAGCAAGTGCTGCATGGACCAGCCAAATAATTGTTAACCAAATGGAAACACGTAAAGGAATCCGGAGGGGGGAGGGGTGTATAGAACTTAAAATTACAGGTCGGAGATACACACCGGTTTTACATCGCCATTCAATAACACGTGTACCGCCAAAAACCCAATGACAGCTGGAACGATATAAAGCAGTGCAGGCTGAAAGGAAAAATAAGATCATTAGAGAATTTAAGACAAAGCTTAACATCTGAATCAATTACCGTGAAGCTTATAGAACTTGGCAAAATCAAGAAGCCAACTAGAGAATGTCACTGAAAACATGAAAGATGTACCTGTGCAGCTTGGAACCAGTTCATGACAACAATAGTAAGGACCAAGCCAACGGTGTAGCCTACAAAAGCACTCTTAAAGTACTGGCTTTCTTTCCCCCTCGAAACATCAAATCGCAAAGCCAATGCCACAAAGATGCCTAGAAAAGTCACAAAACAAGCTCATGAGGACTTAAAAGTAGGACAGAGTCACAGAGATGGGGATAGGTGATATGCTAGTTAAACAACACATATCCTAAAGCTGAAGAGGGACCCTATTCCTAGAACATCAAAAAGCAATTTTTACCAGGAATAACGATATCTCCCAGTCCCAACATGGAAAATGGCCTTGCTACATCTGCTGTGGGGAACAAAAGCTGCAGAGAAAAGGAAGTGTTATAAACAATACAACAGCTTGTCACATGTAGAAAAAAAATATTGATATCACATTTTGCTAGAAAAGGGGCTAACCTTTATAGGAGCGTCAAAGGACTTAGCAACACTAACCATCACTGGAGTAAAAAATACCCAGAAGATATCATACAGAAAGAGTCCGCCCTGAAATTTACAGATAGTTATGCCAATAACCGGAAAAGAAAAATCATCTAGAAGCTCTTGAATACTTTGCGTCACCATGTTCACAAATGTTTTACAAACAAGAAAACATGCATAATGATTCAGAAAGCACTGATCCTAACAACCACATTGTCAACTGAGGACTGAGAAGCCTATTACTAGCTCCATAACAGATACGCCTACTATCCCAGAAAAGCCTGATTTACACTATTCTCAACATTTAGTTTTACGAGTTAAGTGAGTAGCTCTTTTTATTCTTTCTTTAATGTCTATAAAATCTCACCCAACGAGCTAAAAGAAGTGTCCATATTTCACATGTATGTTCTCTGGTTGAGTACTTCATTTATTTTCTCAAAAGTTTTAAGCGTTCATTGAAATTCGCGAAATGAAAGGTCCCAAAAAATTCTCAGGTAAAGAAGTTCCGACAAGTACAATAAAGTTCCCAAATGTTCACAAGTTTACCAAGTTGTGAAACATTCTTAAAAGCTCCTATGTAGAGAAGTCAGTAGTCAATCTTCTTCTCACTTCACAAATTCTTATCGTCTATTTCCATTCAATATCAATCTGTAACAGGCTCATAATTCCTTAACACAATGTTTAAATAGGGGTATTAGGAGGCAAAGGGAGGTAACAAAGAGTGAGGAAACCAATACGAAGTATTTGTTTGGATATAGAATTGGGGAAGGGAAGGGAGGAGGAATCTACATTCTGTCCCTCTTATGCAATATACCAAATCCCCTAAAGTTCCCAAGAGTTTCAAAAAGTTCCCAAAAGGCCCATGAAAATTTCCTGTAGAGAACAGGGCCATAAAAGGCCTAGATACATTGAGAAGTACAAAGATGAAGCTACACCGCACATTATAGGTTATTCCAAGTGTCGGTCCAAAAGTACACTTGATCCACAAATGGCAACTTGTAAGCCTACAGAAAGCTCATCTGAGAGTAACTTCATTCTCATACTCAACTCAGTGGTGGCCGTGTACAGACTTAAGCAATCTCTACTAAACCATAACATTCTCTAAATTATAAGTGTCTCGACTGAACACAGAAAGAATGCAAGTTTAACAGACATTTCCTTACCAACAGAATGGCACCGGTCTTGAAAGAACCAAGTGAAAGCATTTCGATTCCCTGACGAATCCAACGAAAAAAAACAATCAGAATCTACTAGGGGAAATGGTTAGGGAAAGGAAGAGAACAGGCAACACAAATGAAGTGTTCACTCAAAAAACAGAACAAAAACTTAAGAACAAAGTCTTCACTCAATCATTGAGGGATAGGCGGTCATCAATAGCGATTAGATGATTACAGATAGTTTAAGACCAGTATCTGTTAACCTCCACAAAATCTTTGCTCGACTACTAAATCAATTTCGATCTTTAACATCAGACACACTGTATAATCTACCAAAACCACTGAAGTTTCTCATGTACAAACTCTATATGAAACACAAAATTTAATAAGTCGAACCTGGATGCAGAATGCGAGGCCCAAGATGTTGTTGGCAAGCCAGTGCTTCTTTAAAGCATACCAGACACAAAAGAAGAACCCAGGAACTGCTGCAACGACCTGAGATCTTGTGAACTCAAACTCCAAAGCTGTAGAGCCAAGCAGATACATCATACAAGTCAGTGGATATTACAAATGACCACAAATTATTTAAAAAAAAAAAAAAACCACAAATTACATAGGACAAGTTACAACTGATATTAATGAGAATAGCAACTGCAATATCAGACTTCTGGGCACTCCTTAGTTGAAATATAAATATATATCCATAGAGGACAATGGTAAGGTAAGATAAACATGTAGACATATAAGTATACGGAGTTAAATACAAATAAGAAAAGAAACTCCCAGCAGAAGGAAAGAATACAGCTCATCCTAAAAAAAAATAAAAATTATTTCATAAAATTGTGCAGCAACATGGCTACCTTGACGACAGACCTACACAACATTCAATTTTGTCCTATACAACGTGATAAAGTTGCTATGACTACAACGAAATGCCCAGACAACGACATAGCAGTCTAGGATAAGATAGAGCTATTAGACAAAAGTAGGAAGAGACATAAAAAGAGTAAAAAGGACCAACCATGCTAAGCATTCTACTTGATACTAGAGCAGCAGGACCAACCATATTAAAAACGTCAAAAGAGATTGACTGGGGATATTCAAATAACATACAGCGGAAATAAGGCATACGCCAGACAATAACATTGTCATTCCAGTGCTTTGGCAGGAATCGCTTGATTGCAGGGAGCAATGTCGCACTGAAAACAAAGATATGGCATATCACCAAATCAAGCTAAGACTATCAAAGAGAAATAAAGAAGGAATGAAATTCAACTGACAGAAACAGATAACTTACGAGAAAGCTAATATCCCAAGGAAAAAGAAATATGCTGTCAGCACAGCATTGACCAGGTCCTTTGAAAAGAACTTGAACAGGAGAAACAGAGATAACAACATTGCACTTCCAACTAAAGGAAATCTCATGGCATGTTCGTTGGACATGGTCTCCTACATCATAGACAATTGTATAAACAAGTGAGAAGCCAATAAAATTGAACTCCAATCAGCAGAATGTTTTTTTGCAATACAGTAATTGTAACACTTACTGTGGGTGGTGTTGACTTAACTGACCGATAACACCCAACATATACCGCAAGGCATGCAGTCAATACGACATTTACATTGGGATTCACCTTTAAAGCAAGTGGTGCCAAAGACAGGCCTGCAAGAAGAAAATAATATGTGAATGGCTATGCCCTGCACTATAACTTCTACATTTCTGCCTTTATTTGATTTACGCAGAAAAAGATCTCCTTCTCAGTTTTCTTCATATAAACATCAAACAAAAGTTTGACTGTTAATGTTAACTTTTTGCAAGTCTTACCAAACATACAAGCAAAGCAACTACCTGCAGAGCTAAGGGCACAGTCTAGTCGCACAGGCATCATCCAGAGGCAAACTAACTCCATCGTAGACAAAGACTAGAAACCTCCAGTCAACATCATCACGGTTGCCTAACATTTACTATGTCTACACGGAGATTCAAGCAATCAAAACAACTCTTTGGCAAAACCAAGACAACGACTTTACACAACCAGACCCACTATGAAGGCAAAATCCAACTCACTTCCACGCTTCCTTCATAACATCTCCGAGCCACCAAACCAGAAAGTCCCACCAAACACATAACTAAGTACATCGTAACTAGCTACGAGCACCATTGGTTCTCAAAGGCATGATTTGAAAGCATACCAACTCTGTCGAGCTAAGACAATGACTTGAAACACCCTACCAAGAAAATCAACCACCATATTGACACCAATGAAAATCCACTTTGGCCTAACACAAAAGCTCTGACTACCACAAGGAGCTTCAAGAATTCAAAACCACTCTTTGACAAAAACCAAGTCCACAAACTTCACACAACCAGCCCCCTTGGCGAAAACCAACCACTTCAGCATTCCAACATCCATTCAAAAGCACCAACCCATCAACGAAAAGCGAACAAATTCCTTAACTTAGAACACTTACGCCATTCATCACTCCGAAAAGGATAATAAAACTGTGTTATTCTAGCCAATTGACCCCACAACATTTAAAACACTCTACATAAGCCCTCCAAAATTTCCACCAAACCAGCAAAGAACCCCTACAAACAACTTAATCTTCCATCCTACACACCATCATACTACCCAAATTCCTTAACACATTGCATAACAAAGATGCAAAGTGTCAGACAATTCACTAACTAGAAACTACTCCATTGATAATATAACAATCCAAATATAACGCAATCAAGGATAAAACACACCACCATGCTACCAAATTTCCCTCACACCACTTACAAGTAAAACATATCGGAAAGTCTTGTATGAGACCATTTAATTTTAGCGAGTCTTAAAGTGGTAGCTTTTATTGCATTGTTAATAAAAAGTGACCACTTTAACTCAACTAGCGACTAGAGTTAAAATTAGACCATCTCTTCTAATAATATGCGAAACTTACCACCTAAACACCAATTGCACTCAATCAACTAACAATAAACTCTTTCATTATCCATACACACTGCACTTCCAATACAAAACAATCACACAAATCATAAAAACCACTAATTCAAATCAAACCAATCATGCAAAATCACAAACCTGCAAGGGCCAAATTTGCTAAACGCTCACAATTCTTCATATCTTCTACTTGTCCAAAAACCTATCTAATTCTCTTCAAATATCAAACTTAACCAAAACCCACATAAACGATCCTTCCTTTCTGCAAAATAACACAAAAACCAATCCATCAAAACCCAAAGATTCAATCTTTCAACCATATACAATCAGGGTTTAAGCATAAACATCAAACCAACAAAAAACTACACACCTTTTATCAAAATTAACCAAAACCCAGATAAAAGATCCCTCCTTTCTGCAAAATTAACCCCAAATCAATCCATTAACACCCAAAAGATTCAAACTTTAGGGTTTATAATCATCATAATAAATCAACCAATAATAATAATATCAATAATAATAATTATAATGTACCTTAAAAAAAACCTAGAGATCTGATAATTATGATTTTTCTTCCCCTCTGTTATTTATTAGTCCCAGATCAAGGGAAGAAAAAGAGAAAATTTTAATTTAATTATTTTTATTTTTTAAGATTTAATAGTTCTTATGCATTTTTGGTGAGTAGATATTATAAAGTTAAATTTAATTTTTCATGTCAACGGTTACTTAACTTATTCTACTAGTGTGGTAGTAAATTTAATTAGTGCTAGTGTGACATGCAGGTGAGGTGACAGACGAATGACAGTGAGGTGAGTGGTGACGTGGAGGGGTGTGATTGGTTTGTGTGTGTCGTGGGTGACAGGTTAAATGAGTTGGGTGGTTTTATTGGGTGGTTATTCCACGTCAGCGTGTTACGTTTAGTGAAGTGGCGGAACCAATGGTGGGGTGACAGGTTGGATTAGTGAATATCTTCTGTCTTCGTTACGGAGTACGTAGTACTTCACTTGTGAGTTGTGTCTTCTGTTATGGTAACATGAAATTCTATAATGAAAAAAAAAAGGGAAATTTTGAGGGAAAAGCATCAGAAATTGTGGAAAGTTTTTGATGATTGTTGTGATTAAAAGTTTGGCTTTTGACATTGTTTTCTACAAAAGTATTTTGTCTAGTTTTGGGAATTTAAGGTAATTCTTGAGAGTTATTGAGGATTTTCGGAAATCTTTGAAACTTTAAGGAGCTTATTTGTATCTTGTTAACGAGCTTTTAGGAATTTACCCAAAATGTTATTGAACTCTACTGAACTTTTGGGATTTTACCTCAAACATTAAGTAACTATTGATGAAGTTGTAGACTTCAAATTCCCCTATATAAAAGTTATCTTGAGCAAAGTTTCTAAAAAAAAATTAACTAATGAACAATCTGGAATTTAATTAGCCAATGACTATTGATCTGGCGTATTAATTTTGTAGGTGTATTTGGAGTTACATTTATGTAATGAAGGTGGAATAAGACCGAAATTTGACAGAAATCAATATGTTAAGGACAATACATGCACAAGCGATTTTTACCAACAAAATATAATAAATTTAATAATAATAATAACAGCAATAACATGCACAAGCGGTAGTATCACATTTATATATATTTATTCTCCTTAAAATTAGTTAACGAAAAGCATGTATTAAGGACTGTTCGATAGCCTAAAGGGTCAATGTAACGCTTTAGGATTGTAGCCCTCAATAGAAATAGTAACACATAAATGAAAAAGTAAATCAAAAAGCTAATGATTAAAAGGTTACTCTGGAATAACTACGAGAGGTCCTTATATAGTTAGTAAAAGACATAGGATAATTAGGGAAAACAAAAAAGGAAATGAAATTAACATATAACCGCTTAGTGGTAACAACTCATCTCACCACCGTCAACAACGCAATCTACCAATCGAAATGTTTTCCTCTTATAGCCAATTTGTCCTTATATAAGCCCAACATATAACACCTTATTTATATTGAGGGGGGGGGGGTTATTATAAACTTCCCATAACCTCCTTAATTCCCGATGTGGAACTTTATATTACATACAATGTTACAAACTCCCTAATGTAGGATCACAACATCCCCGTTGGGCCTATGAGTTGATCTCTACCTAATTCATAATCCTTAAGTCCTAGCATTTCACTAAGATACTCCTGATTTAAGGTTCAGCTAACGGTCACGAAATATTGATATGAAACAACAAATTGATTTGGTTGTGTTGAGACAGTGTGAATCAAGTTGTTACAAAGAGGGCCATGAACCTCCCAAGAAAGTCAACATAAGTGATGATGATATATATATAAGCTTTCAAAATAAACACAAAGTTGTAAGATAAGAGTGTGATATTATCAAGTTTAATGTTAGCTTTCTAACAATATCCTACTATACACAAATCTTAACAACTCACATTAAGTTGTAATGCTCTATGCACAAACACCACTCATAAAAACAAACCTAATATATTTCTTTTAACTTTAATGCTTCAATATATTTTTGCATTAAATTTATTATCTAACGATATTAGGAGCTCGTGAGAAAATGTAGAAAAATATCACTTTATAAATTCTACTTTTTAACTTTCATCCTTTTTTTAATCGAGATTCAACTCTATGAGTCTTAACATTGCCGTATCCTCAGAATTCAAATATCGTTAATACGAGAGGGATATATCAGAAAAGCTCCCTATCCCCTACCGCCAACGCGCATGTATCTACGCTCATCCGAATTTATCTCAATACATGATGCATCATAATAACGCGATTATGACAGGGGTATACTCTCACATATCAGACACCTGAGACTACACCCAAACACTTCCAACACAGCATGGCAGTTCAGCTTCGAAGTACAAAAACCAGGCTTAAAACTACTTTAACTACTTCATACACTCAACTGAACTCATGCAGTTATTCATCATGTCCTCAAAACCCAACAAAATTTACCCAACAACCCAGTTCACCACCCTCACTAACAGTAGAAAAAATCCTGCTAAATTTAAAGCAGGGTAAGTCCACTTTCATGCATAGTAGTAGCTTATGTTATAAACTGACCCCTTTTGATATTGCTGAGGTTTTATATAAGTGCCATGATAATCTGCACATGGGTTTAAAGTTTATTGACATGATTTTGATGAATTGTCCTGAATTTAGACATTCTGTTGTTTCTTTATGTGCCATGGTGCATTTCTTGTGTAGGGGTAGGAGGGTGTCTGATGCACAGGGGTTGGTGCTTAGGATGGTTAGGAAGAGTGGCGTTTCGCGGGCCGAGATTGTGGATTGTTTGGTGGAGGGGTTGGGTAGGTGTGGTGGTGGTGACAATGTGGATGTGTTTGATTTGCTTGTGAGGAGTTTTGTGCAAGCTAGGAGGTTGAGAGAGGGTGTGGAGGTGTTTAGGATGTTGGTTAGTCGAGGTTTTTGCGTTTCGATTAATGCGTGTAATGGTTTGCTTGGTGGGTTGGTGAGGGTTGGGTGGGTTGATTTGGGGTGGGAGGTGTATGGTGAAGCTGTGAGGAGTGGGGTTCAGGTTAATGTTTATACGATGAATATATTGGTTAATGGGTTGTGTAGGGATGGGAAGACGGCGAGGGTGAGTTCGTTTTTGAGGGAAATGGAGGGGAAAGGGGTGTTTCCTGATCATGTGACTTATAATACTATGATTAGTGGTTATTGTAGGGACGGGGATGTGGTTAAAGCGATTGAGTTGATGGATTCGTTGTCGAGTAAGGGGTTGAGGCCTGGGTTGTATACGTATAATGCGTTGTTGAAAGGGTTGTGTAAAGCGGAAAGGTATGGTAGGGCGAGGGAAGTGTTGAGTGAGATGTGGCAAATCGGGCTGAGTCCTGATACTATCAGTTATAATGCATTGCTGCTCGAGTGTTGTAGAAAAGATAGTGTAGTGGAGGGTGAGCAGCTGTTTGATGAAATGTTGCGTCGTGGTGTTGTTCCTGATTTGGTTAGTTTTACGTCATTGGTTCGTATGTTTGCGCGAAAGGGACAACTCGATAGAGCATTGATGTATTTCAAAGAGATGAAGACCAAGGGGTTGGCTCCAGACAGTGTTATCTATACCATTCTCATTGGTGGATTCTGTAAGATTGGTATTATGTCTGAGGCTTTAAGAATACGTGATGAAATGGTTGAACAGGGTTGTCTTATGGATGTCATAACTTTCAACACAATTTTGAATGGCTTGTGCAGGGAAAACATGCTTCGTGAGGCCGATGAGCTTTTTAAAGAGATGTTGCAAAGGGGCGTGTCACCTGATTACTATACTTACACTACACTTATTCATGGCTATTGTAAGGCTGGGGACATGAACAAAGCAGTCATCTTGTTTGAGACGATGCTTCAGAAGAATCTCAAACTAGATATTGTGACATACAACACTTTGATGGATGGTTTTTGCAAGGAGGGTTTCATGGAAAAGGCTAATGAACTATGGGTTGACATGGTTCATCGGAACATTTTGCCCAATCACATTTCCTACAGTATTCTTATCAATGGATATTGCAGTTTAGGGCGTCTCAGTGAGGCATTTAGGCTGTGGGATGAAATGGTTGAGAAAGGTATTGAGCCAACCATTGTGACTTGTAACACCATTATTAAGGGCTATTGCAGATCTGGAGACGCCACAAAGGCAGAGGAGTTTCTGAGCACGATGGCAGCAAAGGGCACTCTTCCGGACAGTGTTACGTACAACACTCTTATACAAGGATTTATCAAAGAAGAGAATATGGCCAAGGCTTTTGCCTTACTTAATAAAATGGAGAATCAAGGGATATTGCCTGATGTCGTATCATATAATTTTATTTTAGATGCCTTCTGTAGACAAGCTACAATGGCAGATGCAAACCTTATATACAAGAAGATGATAGAAAGAGGTGTGCGTCCAGACAGATCAACATATACATCACTAATAAATGGTTATGTCAGTGAAAACAACCTGAAGGAGGCATTTAGGTTCCACGATGAGATGCTTCGAAGGGGTTTTGTGCCAGATGATAAGTTCTAATACAACTGCAAATGAGTAGACAACAGTCGGATTAGTCATTGCACCTCCGGTTTGGCTATTGGAACTTAAACAAAATGCTGAGAGATACTTTAGAAAGGTAGTGTTACTGTCCATAGGTTATCATATTCTGACCACCACATTCTAGTTATCATTCCATGCTCTGCTGTTTTCACCCCTCAATTTTGTGCTTAATTGCAGAGCTTTGGTGTTCTTACCGCTCTCATTTATGATGCAGTATAACTTTTCTATGATTAAATTCATGCTTTTTAAAATCACTTACGTGGAATTGCATGAACCATGAAGGGACTGGATATTGATGAGTTTAGTGAGTTAGTAAGAACTTTTTGTTCTTATTGCCTTTTACAAGGGGGTAGAAATGACTAAATGAGTGTACTTGGTGTGTAAATGGGTATCTGAATAGCTTGTTTGACTTATGTGGATACCTGTTTTTATAGTGAAGTTCTGTTTGTTCTGTTTCGACCATAAATATATGACACTTTCCATTATGGTCTGTTTCCGTAGGTGATTATGAGGATTAATGCCGAGAAGGTTGCTCTCCTGCTCGTCATTGAGCAGAAATTAGTTATTGCAATGTTTGAAGCTCCTTACTCTAGAAAAAATCTTAGGTAAAAATGAAACCTCATTGAACTCTGTTGCGTTCATATTGGACCTTTCTGCTTCCTCTGTTGCAAACCCCCCTGACTGCTAATTGTGATGGGATAATCTTAGAATCTTGCTATTTGTTGCTGGATCACATTGTCCAAGAAAGGATCAATTTACTGTTTTGTAATGAAAATCTTATATAAAATTTTCCACAAATGACAGCTCAAAGCTGAGTTTTTGCAAAATGTTTTTGCTTAGTCATATTAATTAACTGTCATAAGCTTTTTGATTTGTGTTTACTGTATCTACTAGGATCCCTATTTGGTCTTTTAAGTGATTTTCTGTATGTTGATGCACTGGTGTTTAAGATTTATTGTGTTTCCAACAAGATTTCTACCATAACACTATGTCTATCTTTGACCAGCTGTGGTGGACTAGAGAATGTTCTCTGCCTTCATTGAATAACCTGAACGGGCCATTTAGCTTTGATGATGAATTACATAAAAAGGGTTTGTGCGCCAGTGGATGAGTTGTGATACACATGCAAACTAAAAGATTTAGTGCACTGTGCTTTCTCAAAAGATGTGTGATTGCATCTTGTTAGCTGTGTGCAATGTAGCTGATTATGACTATTAAATTGTAGTTACTGTTCTCTCGTCAGTTGTTTTCAGCCCCTTATTTACGTGTTCATTTGTATAAGCATAATCTTTGATGTTCTCCCCCCCCCCCCCTCATTTTCTGTGGGTGTAAAGTACCCATGGTTGCTTTTGTGCTTTGTAGATCACTTGTGTGGAATAACATGAAGGAATTGGATATGGCTGAGTTGGTAGCAAACTAGGAACTTTTTGTTCTTACTGCTTTCTACGAGGGGCACGAGTGTATGTGAGATGCTAATTGATAGCTGAATAGACGTGTTTGATTTGTTTGGGTGATACAAATCACTCAGCTTTTTTTAAGTTTAAAATTTGTTTGTATTGATTTGACATTTTGACCATAAAACCTTGACATTTTGCTTTATGCTCTGTTTATTTAGGTGATTCATGAGGGCTGATGCTGTGAAAAAGACTAGTATCTATGCCACATCGAGGCTTGAGCAAAAAGTAATGATTGCTGTGCCTGCAGCTTTTCATTCTACTGGCAATTGCAGGTAGAAATGCAAGGTTATTGTTGGTACGAGTCGTACGACACTGTTGCTTTCTTATTTGAGCTTTCTGCTCCGTAACTGCTAACATGGATGGGAATAATTATTTTACTTTTTTAATTTTGTTTTAGAATGTGCCCATCAAAGGATCACTGCATTTGACATTAGAGAAACTCTGCACTTTTCTGACTCAAATGGGAAATTCTTTTTCTTAGATGAATTTCGACAAAGCCTGACCATTTTAGTTCGACCCAAGGCTTATTCTGTGAAGTATTTGGCATAGTAAAGAAAAAATCTTGTGTATTTTGATAAACCGGTGTTACAGTTTTACGTATTTTTAGCAAGTTTTTTCCTAGCTTTGCGCCATTATGATGATCTAGGGGACTTTCTCTGCAAATTGAAAGAAGAAAGGAAAATGTTCCTGGACGTTCTGTCTTTTCACTTGTTTTTAGAAAATTGACCTCAACTTAAGACCTGAATGGTGGGTTGATAATCCGCCTCTGTTCGTCTCTTGCCTTCTGTGGTAGATTAGTACAATACTATATTGAGATTGCAGCCTTGCAGGGAGCGATATACTTGGTTACACAATCCATTGTGTTGGTGCTGCAGTCCTCAGATGATGTTTCTGTGATGCTGAGTGATATTGACGAGTTCTAAATTTAGATTGTGAACTTAATCACGATTATCCCGTACATGTTTTATACAAAAATCCACTCAGAAGCACATACATTCTTGTTAAAGGCTTCTCAGTTGATCACCTTCAATTGTAGCCTTGAGCTGCTAGGGGTTTAAGGCTGGAGGTTGGTGGCCTGGTTGGTGGACTGGTAGTTGTCGACTGTCGTCGTTGTAGCTGCAATCAGTGATAGATTCAACATGCTCCTTGATCAGAGTCATAAAAGATGAATAGGAGTCCATTTCTTTAAGTGTGTTTACAGCAAGAGATGTTTGGAAGAGATGAACAGGAGTATTAATTGTGCTGTTCCTGGACAGAGGGCTCTGAACTGGTGTAGATGGAGGAGAGGAAGAACTAATCAGAAGAGGAAGATAATTACTGCTTTGGTGTTGGCTCTGATTTATAACATATGGATGATTAGGATGTGTGTAGATTCAGTGTTCCTAGACCTGAATATGTTGTGAACAGGTTGATTTTTGATGCTAAAATCAGGATTCAATCTGTTAATCACAAACAAATGTCGATGGAGGTGAATACTTGGTTTGACAAGTTGTAAAGTTGTTTTGTTTTATGTATGCTTGAATTTGTGTTTTAACCTGAGGTTGCTCAGGTTGGTAGATTGTGGAGTTGACTTTGTTGTTGACTCTTGTAGGATGTAAAAGGAAGTTTGTTTGGTTTATGATACTGCTTACAATTTACCAAAAAAAAAAAAAAAAGAATAGGAATCCATTGCGCTCTGCTGACAGAGCAATGCCATTGTACTAAATACATTACCATTTGTTTAAGCTTTACAATATTGCACTGTTGTTTATCAATCTGAACAGTCTTTCTTGCTAACTGGGGCTATACCCCTAGGACCTGGCACTGCATATGAACTGGGCTGTTAGTGTGGATGCATACTTACCTCTTTCTTTATGGAGAGTAAATAACTGTTGGATGGTCCTTTTCATATAATTTGATGTCTGTATTACAAATTGCACTGTCTGATATATTCTTGATTTTTTTCATGTGTATAATACTGGAAGTTCTTACCTTTCATTTGTCTCGTCACTGCAAAGTATTTCGTGGTACTGTGCTTAGCTAGATTTCTAGAGTACTTGTGCTTGGGAGTCTTGTATGGAGAAATGTCTTAATCCGAGTCCTTCAAGTCTTGCTTTTCTGAGGTGTGAGATGCTACTTGCTCAGCAGTTAGCTACGTATTTGCTGAGTAACTTGAGAAGCCTCCCTCTTGTCGCGGTAAGCAATTTGAACTCTGAAGACTTAGTAATTTAGTATTATTTACAGCCGATAAATTACTCCTACCACACATTTTGACTGCTTCATTAGGACTTGAAAGTTTCTTTGCATCATTTTGATAAACACCCTACTCTTATAGTTTCTGACTGTGGTGCCCTCATCTTAGTGCCATCATGCACTTTGGCGTTCTTGGCCTGTAACACCGGACAGAAACGCTTAAACATTCTCCATTCGTACAAGTAACGTGAGAGTCACTTTGATTAGGTCTTTAGCTGTGTATGCAACAGCCTATGTGCTTTGTCATCAAGATGTCATAAAGCTGTCTGACTTATGCATATTTTGACCCAAGGATCTTCAGTTGAATGTGAACCTAGTTGAAATTTGTTAAAATGAATTCTGCAGCCACAGTGTGATTTACTATGAGACAGGGACTGGGGCATAAACTAAAACGCTGTCCTTAAATTAGCTCGAGATTGTAAGTAAAGTGATCGGTTTTGGGTTTTACTACACATAAATAATTCTGCTGTTGTAGTTTTTTTGGGGAGAATGGTCTTAATTATTTACGGCCCCTTAGTACATTGGTTTTGTTTGCTATTGGCTAGCAACTAAAAGTTCTGATTGGTTACAATTCTGCACAGAAACTTGAGGAGATGTTAAAGAGTATTTATGCATTATATAGCCAAATTAAATATTTTGGTGTCTGTGTGTATTTCTACTCATTCTTGACCTGTTCATTAGTAGTTTCTCACATTGATGTATTTAACGTACTGAAAATTGGGTCTGACTTCAGCAACTTATCTTTTCTAATGCCACAATCCATTTATGTTCTTGGCCTGTTCATCTGGTGGCATACTCTTGTACTTATCCATTTAGATATGTCCTGAGACAGGAGTGACAGCGACTTAGTTTTGGTCATGAGCTGCTTATGCACATCTTTATTATAGAAAATGTACATCAAGTTGTCCACTTACCTCTCATCATAAAGCTGTGTTATTCTTAATAACTTTGACCAGTGGATTTTTTTAGTTGAAACTTGAAAGTGAAGTTTAGTTGTGAGTTTGTTCAACTACAGTGATGCAGCTATGAGATTATAGATGCATGAAAGGAATAGATGTACAAGATAATAGTAGTCTCATAGGGTACAACTAAGTCAGAATGTATATCATGCTTCCATGAGCATTTGCTCTCACAGTCTCACATATACTTTTTTTTTGTCACTTTTCTTTTAGACTTGCACTTCTTTTATGAATCCTTTTCTTATTTGTATAGTAAAAACGCAAAAAAGTATAGAGAAAACACCAAAAGGTACAAGAAACTTAGAATGGAAGCACGTACTATCGGATATTTTTAGCAACTCTAGTGAGATCCTCTTTTTACTAATTTTGTCTTTCAGATGAAGAAAATATTTCTTGCAACTTTTATGTTGTGTAATCTATGTGTTGCATTTCAATCTGCAGGCTGGATGTTGCGCGAAAATCAGCTCAGTAGGTGGCTTTTTGCTCTTTCAGAGAACAGCAAAGTGATAAAGTTAAACAAAGTCAATAAAGTTATGGTTAAGATAATTTATCTAAATGCAGATTCCGTGTGAGTTATATTAATGGAAAGTTTCCTTTTGTCACGAAAGAAACAAAGAGGAGGACTTTTGTTGATGTTTGACGTAGAATTTTACGTTAAACCGAGTACACTATAATGTGATCACTTATAAAGAATTTGCCGTCCTTTGTATATTCTTTTTTTTTTTTTTGTATTGCTTATGCGAATATACAATCATAGTGTATTTGACCTTCCATGTAAACTACCAACCAGTTGTTTCAACTTGTAATTATTTCATACAAGGTACTCTAATTATTTTCAACACATTTTTCGTGTGCTCAAAAACTTTGTTATTTTGTACAACCAAATTGCTAATAGGACAATTTTGAAATAAAAAGTCAACTGAGCTTGTTTGGGAATTTCCCGTACAAGATTGTGCTATAAGATTTTTTTACATAATTTATGTCTTGACTAAAAAATTGTCACCGATACATTCGATGTATGTTTGGTGATGTTTTTTTAATGAAAACGTTCGATATCCATTAATATAGTACTATGTCTCATTACATACATCATAGTAATTTCGATTGATAATGGCTAAGATGACATTGTACTGAGTTGGAACAAAATGCTGGTATAAGATGACATTGTACTATGTTCACATGGTATACCCTGCCCATTACTTGTACGCGTACCATTTATATTCTCATCACTAGAGCGAGTTGCTATATTTTAATGTCTATGACAAATGTAGGGATCAAGTAGAAAAACGTGAAGGGTTTTTCTTTAGGAACTTTGATGATTAAATTATTTTATCTGAAGTATGTTATCGGGAGTCAGATGCTTAGATTATAATATATGGGTTCTAAGTTCTAACGGAGTAATTTTCATCCACATTTTATGATCTATAGAAGGGTGGGGGTAATCCCTTGCCGCACCCTCCATTGTAGAATTTATAATCCACGAAAAATCATCGTTCCGGCTCCGAAATTGAATCGGACGAAAATTGGCGGGAGGAATCCTAGAGACATATGATGAAGAATGCAATAAGAAAAGTGGCAATAAGTAGCCTAGGCATAGCCCAAATCATCGATTTTGTCAGTTATTCACATCCTCAAATCGAGCGATAAACTAACACACCGTAAATCTATCAAGTAAGAGGAATTACATTTCCATATGCTACAATTATGGTCCAGTATAACCTAGTAACATGCTCGGTCAAATTCGGAACATTTTCCGAAAAACCAATAATCGCAGAAAAAGCCGGTTTTTGTGAACTATAATCCACGAAAAATCATCGTTTCGGCCCCGAAATTGAATCGGACGAAAATTTGCGGGATGCATCCTAGAGACATATAATGAAGAATGAAACAAGAAAAGTTGCAAAAAGTAGCCTAGGCATAGCCCAAATCATCAGTTTTGTCAATTATTCACATCGATCCTCAAATCGAGTGTTAAACTAACACACCGTTAA
>CAAKMY010034036.1:0-15440 GCA_901111285.1 Corrigiola litoralis | reverse complement strand
AGTCTTTTAATGTAGGTTTTTTTTATAACATCGGGTTTAGATTACGGTCATTCGTATCGGGTATTCACGTCGGGTAGTTTATATGAGAATCATTTGTATCGGGTATTCATGTCGGGTTTAGCATAAGGTCATTCGTATCGGGTTTTCACATCGGGTTTAGATTAGGGTCATTCGTATCGGGTTTAGATTAGGGTCATTCGTATCGGGTTTTCACCTTTTCTAAATTTTTCATAATTTGTTAGTTAATATCATTTTTAGTTAAACAAAAATTAAAAACTACACAACCCGGGCAACGTCGGGCACCCATACTAGTAAAGAAATAAAACAAAAGAAAGAACCTGTAAAGGGAGGGAGGGTGAAAAGAAAAAAGAAATTAAAAAAAAAAGTGGACATAATTTTAAACTAACCCAACCGATCTGTCAGTTAGTAGTGTCAAAAAAAAAAAAAAAAGAATGGTTAAAAGGTAGGTCTTTGGTAAAAAAATTTATATAAGATAGCAGTTGTAAAAATGGACAAAGTTAAGGTAGTGTATGATAAAAAATCCTTAAAATCAAGACAACTGGAGTGATCTTCTTACTAGTTCTTAGTTCGATATTGATCACCCCTTTTAATTGAAAATCTCCATCTTCCGCTCACACCTAGCGACAGTTTGCATTGTCCCATGACAGACATGCACGTGATAGAGCTCTGAAAATCGAACGACATACTTGAATTGTGTAACTGTCATAGAAGAACCTGCATTTGAACTGGTAGATAGATCATCTCTGAAATCTTCGCTTCTCACCCTTCGACGAGAACCTAAGCATTTAGAGACGTTGAGTTCACCATTAGCGTCTTTTCTCCAGAAACTCCGGCATGTAAGGACCCTTCAAGTGTGATAGACTCCTCCGAGCATGCCACATTCACTTTATCACTTACATGGATAGTCTTTTTCAGATTGCTGGCTTCGTCACTACGAGTGGTACTTGTTCTTGCGTAGTAACAATCGCAGGAAGTGATTATTGGTACTTTAATAAAACAGAACAATTGTAGAAAGTGATTGTTGTCCTTTAAGACTAACATCAGGTGCTCCTTTTATCTTTGCCACAGGCAAAAATGCACAGTCGCACACGCAAACTCATCTCCCATACGTGTATGAAGCTTTTGTGTCCATGACATTATCTTTGCCATTTATCTATTGTTCGAGACTAGTACTTCGTATTTTAATGCACGAAGAATGGTACAAGTATTAGAGAATAATTTTGAAGTGTCTATAGCTACTCTGTATGCGTATTTCACCCCTAATATCCTCATTTATCTCAGCGCATTATTCAGAGTCAAAGTCAAACTTATATTGCACAGTTTTGCATCTGGAATAACAACAGATCAACCAAATGTGCAACACCTGGACAGCTAGCAGATGACTAGTGACTCTGTGAGTGACTGAGTTTGATTAACAACCAGAACCAAGCAAAGATGAAGTAGAAGGACATGATCTCCCCTAAGCCAAGTACCACCTAACTAATATTTTCCCACTTCAAAATTTAGTATTTACAAAATCTTTAGACAGCCAATGGGTAGTTACAACATGAAATCATCTTGGCCCGGATAATTCGATATCTTCAAATACAAATGAATGTTCCTCATGCAAATCACTATAATGCCTAGAGATACCAGTACAAGTTCTACCTTCAGCAAGAGAATTACTTGCCTGCAATCCCTCTCCATGTCCAGTCTGTCCAGCAGTAGCTTCTAAGATCTTCAAAGCTTCCGACATCTTTGGCCTCAAGCTCGGATTAGCTAGTGTACATCGAAGTGCCAACTCCACTGTCTTCTCTAGCTCAACTGCATTGAAGCAGCCTTTTAGATCCCTGTCCACAAGCATTTCCAGCTTCTTCTCTTCATGCAATGCCTTGACCTGCGAAAGGGGCAAGGTAACAAAAACAAAAGAGAAGATCCTGTTAAAAACTTAAAATGAGAAAAATTTATGGATATGTGACTACAGATCCAGCAACGTGCGTCTTCGTTCAGTAAATTTATACAGCTCAGAATTCCTTGATCATATTTCACTAGTGAGGGGAATGTACTGACCCAATCAAGCATCATTCCCTTTTGAACCTGACCATTGCCAGCATCTATCGTCTTCTGCCCTGTGATGAGTTCCAATAGTAAAATGCCAAATCCAAAGACATCTGTTTTGTCTGAGGATTGTCCAGTAGACAGATACTCAGGGGCGATATGACCAATGGTACCACGGACAGCCGTGGTAACATGTGAATCCCTCCTATCCAAGAGCTTTGCAAGACCAAAATCTCCTACTACAGCTTCAAAACTCTCATCAAGCAAGATGTTAGCAGCTTTTACGTCTCTGTGAATTATTTTTGGATTACACTGTTCATGCAAGTATAAAAGACCACGGCCAGCCCCAACGGCAATGTGCATACGCTTGCTCCAATCTAAAGTAGGCCCTTCCCGACATGGGTCTGCGAAATGTGGAAAAGGATATAAGCACACAGAATTAATGGCATGACAACATCCATACTCTTTAACAAGTAACTTCTCCAGAGAGGATCTAATTTGTCTGGCAGCATACTTTCTTTTTTTTTTCTAAAAAGAATACGTGTAACTTATTATCCTCAAATTCAAAGGGCACAAGCAATTAAGGTTGCAAATCCCCACCCAATTCTGAGATTGCCCTTTACTCACTAAATTTATTCTCCATAATCAGTACATTAGGATTCAATTCATACACAACAACAACAAATCATCAGTCCCAAAAGAATATGGGGTTGGTTACAGATGAACGTAATGGAGATCCAATATCTAAGAAGCAATTCATCCAGTCATCTAACAATTTGATCAGCATTGGTATTACATTTAAGCTTGATGTACTCGCTTCATTTCCAATAGCTGTCGGGACTCGGGGCAGAGGACAAGGATCTTAAGAAACACAAATATTGCATATCTAATTCACACACACACACGAAAAGGTGGACTTATTGTCATTCACTAGTTGAATTAATTAATAATATAGGGTTAGTTTGTCCAAATGTCAACTTAAATGCGACAGTATATTCAAGAAAACATCAGGATGGAGTAGAGAAATATTTCTTGGTCATATGGCTCATACTATTTGATAAACCTCATGAGATTGACCAGTTATGGCTTATGGCTAGACTTGGATTAGAAAATATCATTGAGTGCTTATAATAAAGCTAGGTAAGCACCAACCTCTCAATCGGTCTTGGACACTTCCGTTTGACATGAAAGGGTACACAAGCATCCTCTCATTAGGTGTCATACAAAAACCATACAGACGCAGAAGGTTTCTGTGTAGAACCAATCCAATCATCTCAACTTCAGTTTGAAACTGCACTTCACCTGTGAAATTGGGATCTCTTAGCCTTTTGACTGCTATCATTGTCTTGTTTGATAAACAACCTTTGTAGACAACACCAAAACCGCCCTGTCCTAGAATGTTTTTCACGTTAAAATTTCCTGTAGCTGCTTGAAGTTCACGGAATGAGAACCTCTTCAGATGACCTATAGCGAATTCGTAGTCTTGCTGTACTGCACATTCAAATAATCAGAGGCTCTCACAATTCTTTATCACCATGTTAACACTCACATGAAAGCAAACAGGCATTGATCCAAGAAGTACCATATGATGTCATGTGAAAATGAGATCTGTAGTAGTAAAACCATCCGATTGCCAGCAGCACAGACACCAGAAACACACAGCTAACACCAACACCAACTGGTACTTTCCACCGGCGACGGTGACCTGCTTTTGGTGGACTTGTGACTGAAACTGAAGAGATAAATAATGTTTATTAAATACTTCCATAAGAAGCTAGGACTACAGGGAGGGGGGAAGACACCTACCATTCACAGGCTTTGCTTCTTCTGTGCAAGCTTGTGGAGATGACGTAGAGCACAGAAAGCTGTTTCCTGTAACACTGAACTCACATATGCGATCTGTCACTCATTAATCATTAATAACTAACAGAGAAAACGAGCTTGAAAAATAAACAAGTAGATGACTAGAAATACAATTGCTAGCCACAAAAAAAACAAATAAGTGCAAAAGATCATTTAGATTGGATACACAATTCTGCTATTGTAAGATGCATTTCAACCAAACATATTATCAAAACAATGTCCCCTATGTGGTAGCCAGCAGTTTCTACAGGTCGGAATCTGGGACTTTTATGACAACAATACAGAATAAGAATGAGATACTGTTCCTTAAAACATCACATATTCTAAGGAACAGTATTAATTGGATACAGAATAAGAATGAGATCAGTTAGATAGGGACTTTTATGACAACAATACAGAATAAGAATGAGATACAGAATAAGAATGAGATCAGTGACTTTTATCACATATTAATTTTTTAACCTTTTAATCCCTCGAGGCTCTGACATAATTCAGTTGTGTGATATGTCCTAGAGGGTAGCTGAATATTACACTCCATAGATTGAGTTTATACTCACCAGCATGAGAGGGGTACTGACAACTTTAATTTCACAGTAAGTAGCATAGAACCAAGGTTATATGTAGTTGCGGGTTCAAAACTATCACAGAGTCACTTGCAAGAATTACTCAAGCAAGAGAGCTTGTATTAGTTTTAGGATTATATAACTTAGAGCTAAGTTCTCCACCACCATCTGAACAAAGTACATCTGCATTTATAAATCTCATCCCCATAATTAATTTATTTTTCAGCAGAAATATCACAAGTTGATCACCTCAAAATTACCAAAATTCCCATGTTAAATTAACACTTGAAACTGAAGCATAAAAATATAAAGACCAGCAACAGAAGAATAGACAAGAGATGTGGTAGCTTTTGTTGCAAAAATTGTGTACCTGTATGCTTTTGCCAAGATTCTTGGAGTGGGACCACTCAGATTGTTGAACGACAAGTCCCTATCAATTTATATCTTCATTTCATTGCCAACACAATATAGGTAGGAAATTGGACAAGAAATAAAGTGAAGGGAAACCTACAAGAATGATAGACCTGTGAGATTTGCAACGAGTTCAGGTATCTGTCCAGACAGCCTATTCCTACTCAGCTTCCTGCATGCAGTGTGCAATCGTATTATATTTCAGGCAACACTAACAGAGAGGGTTGGGGGGTGGGGGGGCAGGCGATAGAACTTTCAGGCTATACTTACAAGTAACTTAGATGGCTGAGGGAACCAATTGAGTCAGGAATCTCACCACTAAGCTGATTCCCTGAGAGATCAAGAGTTTGAAGCTCTTGAAGCTTCCCGATCTCATCTGGGATTGAGCCAGATAACAGATTGTTTTGGAGTGACCTGCAGGAACACAATGCTGAGAGATGATTCAGTCTGACCAGCTGTAAATCAATCATGGTGTAGCAAGAGATAAACTGCATCGTTGGCTTTACCAATAACATTGAACACTTTTCTTTGCTTGCATTGTTGAACCAAGCAATTATGCTTTATGAGGTTGCAGATGTAGAACATTTCAATTGAAAGCTGTAATACTCAAGTAGCGGGAGAGAGGGGTGAAAACAAAGGAACAGAGCTGTAAGGAGAGATGCCACCATTTGTTAGCGAATAGTTAATCCAATGCACATCCTACAGAAACTCACTTGCCTATCAAAGAGGCATACCTAGAAACCTCAGATAGACCAAGTTTCTCATAATGACAGTCAATTTCATTAGATCAAACCTCTTCTTCTCTTGTGACCATATCATTCCATTTTTATATATAGGCAACCAAGTCAATTCACATGCATGAACTATGCAAGCATCGCACTCCTATCTTCAATAGAAATGTATCCAACTACTCTCCAATCACTCCATCTTAGTTTTGTCTATCCTCAAAATGTAGCACAGGCAAGATAGTTTCCTCGTCTCTACCACGGTTGACTATAGATCAGTAACCTTTTCTCCTTTTTTATTGGATCAGGCAAGAATACCTACTAAGGAATCTATCTGCTTGTCATTCTTCCCTTGAGTTGCAGCAATTAGAAGATCACACAAACTGTTTCGGAGTTCCTCCAGTTTTAGCCACTCAAAGTACAGAAGATGTCTTTGGTTAGCTCTTCATTGCCTTAGATAATCAATGTGGTCCATTATACTGATTCTATCAATTTGGATACTTTGAATCCACTTCATCCCTTCCAATCTATATCATGTCATTGGTACCTTCTCTAGTATCATTCACTAAAACAA
Organism: Corrigiola litoralis; assembly: GCA_901111285.1. Lineage (NCBI taxonomy): Eukaryota > Viridiplantae > Streptophyta > Magnoliopsida > Caryophyllales > Caryophyllaceae > Corrigiola > Corrigiola litoralis. Next base: position 9,246 of record CAAKMY010034036.1, on the reverse strand, counting down.
AATCATTCATGAATAAGACACTGCTGCGACACATCTGGAAGCTAAATTTTCAATGCACCAAAACTAATTAGAATGTACTCTAGTACAAATCTTGGCTCCTATTTATGTACCTCCTATTTATGTACCTCCTATCTACCGCACTGAATACAATTTATCTTAACTTTCTAATAATGCAACATAAGGTTCTAGTCTCTCATGAAAACAGTATAAAATAATAACGGTGTACAGAACAGGTCCATCATCAGCTAACATCTATAAAAAAAAAAAAAACGCTACCCTCTACTAAAAACGCTACCAGCAACCACACAACTAACTGAACACGCCAATAGAGTAATTAACAAGGAAACTTACACTGAGCGAAGGTGAGTTAAATCTCCAATACTAGGAGATAGTGTTCCTGACAAGCCCTTACTAGCCATATCACTGTAAAAAGAAAAAAAAAAGAAAAAAAAAAAGTAAAACATATGTTACTTACAGATAAAGTCTGTTCACTTTACATGACAATAACATAAGGCCAACTTACAGTGATATTACAACACCTTCACCAGAACAAGCAACCATACTCCAAGTGCAAGGATCAACTGAGTTTATATCCCACCCATCCAGTACATGGTTCTCATCTCTCATTTCCTTCTTCACTGACATCAATGCAGCCACTAAAAACACCCCATTTTAACAACATCAACATATATATCTAAAAACAACAAGAACACTACTTAGATGTACGTGTAATAATAACACAGAAACTTGAGTGTATATATATATATATGGTAGTTTTGTACATGGGTTTTGGAAGCTGACCTTCATAGTTGACACCCTTAGGAGAAAGAAGACTGTCATCAGCTAAAGCCGCATCAAAAATGAGACAAACCATAACCAAAAAAAGAAGCATGACCAAAAAGGGTTACATAAGCTAGTACGGAGTACTTCACTTTGCAACTAACATAAGATGTTCTAAAAGTGTTAATAGTTAGATCTTCTTGTCAGACGCTAAAAGTAGGAGTTTTATCTGAGTGAAACCTTTTTAGTTTGGTTTGGTCATTTTTGTGCCTCGTAAAGTTGAAAACAAACAAAGACTTTTTAAGCGTAGTAGATAAATTAGTGGACATCGGTGTTAAAGGAAACATAGGGGTGTGGTTGGATTTGGGGTTTCCAAAAATGAGCTCGAAAATAGAGGCTCATGTCTTGAGATTTTAATTGTCTAAGAATCTCTTATGGTGGTCACGGGGTTTGTATCCTTCTTCATTGCATTTTTTGTAATTTATTTTGGAAAATAACCACCACTTCAATATGTATGGGAGTCGTAAATTCGAATCTTTATATCGTCTATCTTTTCAAGACATCTAAACTTAGTAATAGTAAACTTTCATCGAGTACATTTAAAGAATAGAAGGTAAGAAACTTACTAGTGATCATTTAATTTAAGAATTGAGTTGGATCAAGAGAAAACCACCCTCAAGAGGCTTCGTAGAATTTAGAATTGAGAAATCAAGGGTACAAAGTTTTATTATTACACCAAACTCTCTTGGTTTCTTTTATTTTCGCTTACTCGAAATTGTTTCTTGAAGTCTATTATACTACTAACATTTTATTTTTATCTTGAATAATCCTTGTGTTTGTGAACCACTCAAAATAATTGTGAGGTTGCAAACATTATCCAAACTTTCTTTAAAGATGACCTTAAGCTACTAATTGCCATCCATTTTGCCATATTTTGTGAAATTTAACTATGAGATTTTCACTTTATCATCTATGATGTCGTTAATCGTTTTTCTTCAATAAAAAAACAAAGTGAGTTTAGAGAGAAAAGGTGAACTACAATGCAACCATTAGAAACCTTGTTTTTAGTTTTCCTTGATCGGTGTTCTAATCTATTGAGTATTCAGTGTATGATCTCTAACTTATGTCGGAATATAAATGCTATGCAAAACACTTATTATAATAGTACTTTTTAGATGAAATTTTAAATATAATTTTTTATTTTCAATAAGCAATTAGTATTAAATCGGTAATTCAAATATCAATAATTCTCTACAAGTTGTGACAATATCGAGTAAAAAAAAAAGTTGTTTAACATATGTTAATGAGTTATCTAGGTTGTTAAAGTCAACATCCCATGTAAAATCATAAGAGAATGTAAATTTGGATTGTAAGATCTAAAATATCACAAATATACAGCAAATCATATAATGTTGCTTAAAAATATGCGAATATATTCACATTTGAAACTTGAAAGTATTGAAATTATAAATTGATGGTACTCATTAGTGTTAGTGAAACCATAACCCTGAAGTGAAACATAATTTACTTTTTTACCATAGAAAATTCACCCGTAAAGAGTTGGTCTACTTTTATAATAAAAGTAGACGGTCTTCTCTAATAATTTGTGTAGAGTCGGATCGTTAAATTTATACTCAATTAAATTCAAAATATTTCACCAAAATTAAAATTTTACCTAAAATGGGGATCAGTTTCCTATCTCTAAATTGTAAATTGAAAGAGTTTAAAATTTTTATTCATATTTCAATAACGTTGATGTGATCAAAAATTGATCTTTCGGTTTTGATTATGAGTGGGTGGAAAGCCACCCAAAAGGAAAAAAAAAAAAAAACCGAGTACATCATGGTATATAGGTGTGTACATATAAGTATATAACTATAAAAGCCTACTGATAAGCGATTGATTAGTATTAACATAAGGTCTCTGTAAAATTGTTCTATTTTTAAGAGGAATACAATAATATCGTCGAAAATCGGAGACGGCGATATTTGGATCGCCCATTCTCAATTTCTCATACCTTTTGTTGTCTCGACTGGAATAATTGAACTCCAAACAATCATCTTAGGATCATCTTGCATCAGGGTTACCATGTCAAACTTTTTTTTTTTTTTTTTTGACAAAGATAAACGCTACACAAACGTAAAGGACTCAATTTACAACTTTGTGATTCTCACCTTTCACTAGCTTAAAAATGATTTAGGTGCAAAAAGGAGGCCGGGGCCCTAGCTGACAACTGGGGGACAAAGAAAAGAATGAACGACAGCCTCTTAACCGTGCTTTCTTTCTTGCCCGCCGCTGATTGCATTAATTAATGAAACTTGTTAACTTAACTGTACTGATTGAAACTTTGATGCCTTCGGCAAAAGGTAATCATTTAAGAGTGCATGCTTAAATGCTTGACTTCACCACTATCGTGTAGACAACCAAGATACACCTACCTTGGCGCGTGATTTAAACAAATAATTAAACTCAATTTGGACAATTTTTTAACTAATCATCTTGTGATAATTCTGTGACTTCCTCTAGAATAAAATGATTCTGTGACGCATTCTATTTCTTCAGATGGCTAAAAATTGTTGTTAATGAAGTTGCAAATTTGACAACTAGGTAGACACATATTAGCTTAATGGCGTCTTTTCCCTTTTTGGTGTATTTGAGGGTGCTTAACGAGGATACACACTAAGAAAAACAATGTGCTCGGCTGCAAGGACCTCCACTTCTAAGTTCTTACCGCCAATGCAAACCCCCAGTCACACAACATAATTTGCTCACAGTTTCCAGAAAGAATGAATGGGCGTACGTAGAACATTAGCAAATTCACACACCTAGGTAACCAGAAAACCACTAGTGTTATCACAATCAGGCATATGGTTTTGTGATTGAGGCAAAATCAACCCGAAATGCGTGGTCCAAATGTCAGAAAATACACACAGATAGAGAACAAACCAGATCATCAGTAACCAACTTTAGGTGCTTCATTTTGAGGAAGCTTGTACCAATTTCAAAAGAAACACATTTATTTCAAGAGGTAAATATCAAATTACATACATCAGCTTCTCAACAGTTGATTTGTTATCAACAACAGGCAGATCAAGAAACAAGCTCGACAAGGGCTCAGAGCAGGGTACCCCATATATTTGTGCTCCTACAACCACTTAATCGCCTGCATCTGATGTAATATAAGCTCCCATCAGATAAATTTTGCATTATAAACAGACAGATGCAGCAGGCAAAATACCTGCACTGAAGAATATGATAAGTACTGAACAGAGCAAATATTTCTTTTCACAGGATGACAACAGTGGTACAACAGTTCTTCCCTGGTCCAATGTCTGCAGCTGGTGCAACGAAGTGAGAAACTAGTGGGATAAGATACAGAGGTAATAGATAGAGGAGAAAAAACGCCCACCGACTACATTGTCTCCATCGCACTTTAGCGATCTTTCCTAACCAGGCATGAACACTTACAACCTCCTCTAGTAACTTCGAATGAGTACAATATCAGAGAGAACTTTCCTATCAACAATTTACAGAAACCAAAAAGCATGACGGCAGTGTGAATAAGTGGGGCAATGACTAACAAACGCAGAGGCAACAGTCCAGCTGCAAGAAAGATTGCGCACTCATCCTGGCAGAATTATATCAGAGCTCTTGGTACATTGAGACTAAGATCTTGATGATGGTAATCTACAAGATTTCACGCGGCAACCAGCAAAACAACTCCATATGCACTCTGTTGATTCTTATGTGCCTGTTGGATGCATCAAATTGAGACCATACTGTCGCCTTACATGCTCTGGAATCAGCTTGTTGATGAGATCTGGAGAAGCTCCATTCAGCTGCACGAACATACGACGCAAGGAAAACATTACTCAAATCAGCCAAAATTTCACAGAACTCGCAACTTATTCAAGTTTTCTAACCCAAATTATTGTCAATAGCATAAATGGACATAAACTGGTTGGCAAAGAACACGAAAATATCAAAATATTTGACAAAATAGTCTCATGCCTTCAATATTTTCCTACCCTACTGATATAAGGAGGTCAACAGAAGATCTCAACAATAAACACGTTACATCAGAGTGGATTGCAAGGCCAACCAAGCCAGCCTTGGCCCGAAAAGGGATAAAGGTTCACAGTATTCCCACTTGTCAGCAATAAAGGATCCAACTTAGTTTAGTTTGTTTCTCAGCAACAGGCTCTACTATTTTTAGCATGCATACAGTTCAAATACTAAAAGGATCTCCAATTCAAGCAAGCAACCAACACAACTTCTCCAAGCACATGCATAAAGTGCAATGTCTCTTATACACATAAGAACAGAAAACATACTTCCTGCTTGTAATTGAAGAGAGGAGGTAATGCGCGACCATTTGGCAGACGAGCATTTGGTTCCCGGAGCTCATCAAAGAAAGGATGTGCACATGCTTCCAACTGAAAAAAAAAAACATTACTCTTTGACATTAACAGCTTGAAAGGGATTAACAGAAAAAATCTAGCAAACACAGAAGCACGAGCAGCAACAACACAAGTGACCATATCATATTCATAGCATGCTACACAAGTGTGGCGATCTAAATACTATGACCAAAATATGGACGAATATACAATAGGGTCATTATCATTAGGAAATGGAATCTTCTTCAGACTTACAGCATTACAGCGTAAACTAGGTGAGTACTGAAGCAGCCTTGAAGTGAGATCAATGGCTTCTGGAGGCATGCGTTTGTGGAAAACCTAAATTGAAAAGTATGTTAGAAACCACTTCAGATAACAAAATTGATAGAGTGATACAGACAAAACCTAAATCCAAAAGTACCTTAGGAATACCTTTGACTAACTAAACAAGATGATCGATAAAACCCTCATATCAACATAATGCACAACTCCTCTTCTAATTGACACATACAATAATAATGCACTTATGCAGGAAAATGAATGAATTTCAAACATCGAACAAAATTATCAAGCAGCTATGAACTTACCACTTACCACTGGTAAGTTACCAGATATCTATAAGCATCAAATACTAAGCGTGATATCCGCACCCAAAAAAGGGGAAATTTATAAAGCAGGAAAGTACATTACCTTATGCCAGGGATGCGCTTTGATCTGTGGAAACCTGAAATCAGAGTAATTTGGATTCATGCATCGGATTTCTTCCCGTGTTGGTGTACCAAGAACCTTCAAGAATATGAAATTAAAAAAAAATCAAAAAAAAAAGAGCAAGAATAACAATTATGCAAAAAGGTCAAATGAACACAAAAGCTTCATATTTTTCTTTACAATTTTATATGAAGCATACCTTTATAATCTCAACAAGCTGATCCACAGCGTTCTCCCCAGGAAATAATGGCTAGCCAAAAGAAAATAGATCATGATTGTAGCTCAAAACTGATATATATTCAACGATCCTTAATATAGATAAAGTCAAGTTATTACAGTAAAAGACTCACCTGACCCAACAACAGTTCAGCAAGAACACAGCCAGCAGACCAAATATCAATCGAGGATGTGTACTCAGTAGCACCAAATATAAGTTCTGGAGCTCGATAAAACCTAGAGCAAATGTATGAAATGTTTGCTTCACCCTTGACCTGGTAAACATAGTAGGTGGTTAAAACACTACAAGATTAAGGGTAACCTACTCCTTCACTCTAACCCAGACCCCAGCCCCCAGAACAAAAACAAATATAGGGAAATGTGCAAAGGAAGGAGCAGATGTCATTCAAGAGAACTCTATGTTGTTTTATGGTACAAAAGATGATCACAAGTATATCAAATGAATAAACAGGCTGACATAACATTTAGACTAGACTACCATACAAACTTAATGAGAAGTGCTCAGACCTCAATACGCACTACGTGGAATGATAAACGTAGTAAAAAAAGAAATGAATAGGTGGTTTAACTTAATAGGAGGTTTAACTTACGAGAACTTTTGCACTTCCAAAATCACAGATTTTGACTTGGTGTGTAAGGGGATCCACCTGTAGGAATAACAAAATCAGTTCACCTTCCAGCACTTAATAAAAACTTTTTTAAAAAAGTACTCAACAGAAGACACCATACCAAAACATTCTGAGGCTTCAAATCTCTATGGCATACTCCGGTAACATTGTGCAGATAAGCCAAGCCTCTAAAAATCTGCAATTACCCCCACAACATCTTAATAGCTGAACACAGACGAGATTAATGCCAATACTGTTAAAACAATAAAAACATACCTGATATGTGTACAGTTTTATGTAGATAAGTGGCATCCTCTGATTGGCACTGCTATAGTGCTTCAAAACCCGATACATTGTCTCAGGGACATACTCCATCACCAAATTAAGGAAAAGCTCGTCTTTACTCGTGGTTGAAAAGAAGCAGTGCTTAAGAGAAATAACATTTGGATGGTCCAACACTCGCATTAGCTGCAACTCACGGTTCTTATACCTCCTATCTTGCAACACCTTCTTAATTGCTACCGTCTCTCCAGTTTCCAAGCATTTTGCCTACAGAAAGTCATTTTCACCATAAAACGCAAGAATGAAACAATTCATTGATGAGCCAAAAAGTTTTATAAATAGCTCTTAATTATTCATGTATTCACCTGAAATACAATCCCAAAAGACCCAGTGCCCACAACTCTTTCCGCCATGTAACTGATGGTCTGTATAAATAAGAAACAGTGTCAACCAACCTGGACAAACAAACAAACAAACAATCGACGTACTTACAAGCAGAACACAGAACCAAAAACATCCGAACATTCAAGATTATCAAACAAGCACCACCAATCCACCATACAGTAAAATCGCATCGGAAGAAGGTTCTCGGGAAAAACACAAATAGTCATAACTCTGATAACTAGAGGGGGTTGCTCGAAAAACCCGCAAACTTTTGTTTTTTAGATTATGAAAACCAATGAGAAAACATCTCAAGTACACCAACAAGCCAGTATGGATCCTGCTCTAGGCGGGGTCTGAGAAGGTCCAAGATGTAAGTAGTCGTATCCCCTAACTTATCTAAATTAACTAGTAGAGACTAAAAGACCCCTAAAAACATTTCCTATACAAATTTCTTTTGTACAACATAGAACTACTTCAACTCTCCGCCACGTTTCTCGTATATATAGCATTACTTAACAACAACATTTACAGCTAGCTTAGCTGCTTAACAGATACATATAGTAGATTACAAACGATCAACAAAGTTGTAAATGGACATGGAATTCTTCTGATCAATAAGATGGACAAAATAAGAATGAAATAAAAGAAGGAAAAATGGACACCTGTTTAGGTTCTCCGTTTTTCCCCCCAATAGTAGTGGAAATAATGTGTCCGGTGACGGCCCCATTCCCGTCAACCACCGTAGCAGCTAGCTCCTGAAATGCACAATCGTTTCCAAAGTTTCAGATTTATAAACCAACTAGACCCACACTTAACACTTCACTAAAACAACCCCCCCCCCCCACCAGATCTATGAGCCTGAGCACAATTTTCCTTGTTTTGTTTGTGTCTGAATGAGCACACAAAGTCGCAAATAACAATCGAACAAGTAAAACAGTGCTCTCTACACATCTGAGCTAACCCTTAAAAAGAAAAACAATAATGTCCAAACTACACCCCAAAAATTACAAACAGCACAAGCTGAGCACAACCCAACTTTTTAACAGAGCAGACAAAGTTTCATATGAGAATCAAACCCAAACCCCCCAACCTCATAATTACGAAAAATAACCACCTAAGAAAACACTACAGTAGTAGTTAATATTTTTCTTTTTTTTTTATTCCTGGGGTCAAAAGGAGCACACAAAGTCGCAGATAAAAACTCGAGCTGACCTAACCATTATTACTCTCTCTCACACACACACACACACAAAAAAAAGTTCAATTTTTTTGGCGTGAAAGTAGGTCAGAAAGTAAGTCGGAAATGAGAATCAAACCCCGAACCTCATAATTAGCGTAAACGAGCTGTAACCACCTGAGCTAACCCTTATTATTATTATTATTATTATTATCATTACTGAAAAGGGAATAAGAGAAGCGAAACTAAACCCAAGCAACAAAACCCAGGTCCTGGAAATGGAAAAAAAGAAAAGATGAGTAGTAGATCGGAAAAGAAGGTAAAGATCTAGACCCAAAATTGTGGGGAGGGGGGGATGTACCTTGTCGTCAGCCATGGGAGCTGCGCTGAGCTGGCAGGGAGAGAGAGAGAGAGAGAGAGAGGGAGAGGGAGGGAGGGCCAAGAATGGTAGTAATGGTAATGGTAAAGGAAGCAAGGAAGGGGAAAAGGAGAGGAGAGGAGGACCCCACTCTCCTAGTTTACGACATTGCCCATGTGCTTTGCCAGCTACGAACCTACTACTCCCAACTCCTAAACCCCCCCTCTTTCCGTTTTCCTTTCCATTAGTCTTGAAAGAGATCGTCTATCAGGCCATTTAGGGCATATTATAAATCTTCAACTAATTTGGGCT
>CAAKMY010034033.1:14228-39837 GCA_901111285.1 Corrigiola litoralis | reverse complement strand
TCGGCGGTCTCGGCTTTTTCGACCTCGGCGGCTTTTTCGAGTTCGAGTTGGGAGATGCGGGTGGTGAGGCGGGTGATCTCGTCGGAGTCCGGGGAGGAGGGGGTGGTGGGGGTGGTGGGTTTTAAGGGGGGGAAGTCGGTGTCGAAGAATTCCGACGAGTCGCCGTTGTCGGCGGCGGCGCCGTTGGAGAGGGTGTCGTTTTCCGCCATGGAGGGAGAAAGGAGTAGGGTTTTAGAGAGAGATGTGAGATTTGTGAAAGGAGTGGAGAGGATGTATGTGCTAAGAGAATGATGAATAAAATGATATGTGGGGGAGTCTAGAGTTGGCAAAACCGACCCGACCCGACAAAATCGATCCGAACTGTGTGAAAATCGACCCGATTTAGCTCGAGAAAGAACCACCCGAAAATGACCCGATGCAAAATCGGAAACAGATACAATTCGAAAAGTGGAAACTCGAAACCGACCCAACCTGATCCGAAACCGATTCAATAAGAAACATGACTCGATTCAAACAGACGTAATTGAATGAATTGTACTCCGTAGCTGGTTATTATCAAAAATCATTTAAACTTTGGTTTATATAGTAGTATATTTTTACTATTTTCGAATTCCACAAATAACTTGACCCGAAATTTATCATACAAAATTAGATAAAATTTTGTCAATTTGATTTTATAGTAGAGAATAACTTGACCCGAAACCGACTTGAGACTAATTTGACCAAAAACCGACACGGCCCAAAGTTGATCCGAGACTAATTTGACACAAAACTTACACGATCTGAAACCGGCAAGAACCGACCAAGCCAATATGACCTGAACCGAAACTAAACCGACTCGAAGGCGGTCATGACCCGAGCTGACCCAACCCGAAACCGACCTGACCCGCCCAATTGCCAGCTCTATGTTGGACTATGGGACTTTTTTATTATTTAATTTAGGTAGAAATGTAGAATGAAGGAAAAATTAGACCTCTAATACGCGTCGAGTCGTGTAAAGACATAGTAATTGAGATTATCTTATTTATTAATTCGATAATAAAAGTGATTATTTTATATAAAAAATTGAGTAATTATAAAGATGTGTGTTTATTACATCGGTAATAATGAGATATGGCACATGTTTTCTTTTTTTTTTTTTTTTTTGTGTGTGTGTGTGGGAGTGGAGTTAAGGGTTGAATGGAGGGAAATTTAGAGATACAAATCTGGTCGAGTAAAACAAAATGCTAAATGAGTTCATATTAAAAGTAGTCATTTTTTTTTTATTAAATTGGTAATAAGGAGTTCTGGGATGGAGGGTTTTTTTTTTTTTTTTTGTGTGGGAATGGATTTAAGGGAAGAAATAGAGTGAAGGGAATTTAGACCTATCAAACAAGTTCGGTCTTCCGGAGATACAAATTAGTAATTGAGATTGTCTAATTTTAAAAGTGGTTTTTTTGGTTTATTAATTCGATAATAAATGTGGTTATTTTAAATTAAAAACATAGAGTAACTATAAGTATTCGTTTTCCTTTAATTCGGTAATTATGGGATTGTGTGCTCCAGGAGTAATACTCCATGCCACTTATATTAGTAAAGACCACTTATATTATTGTGTGCTTTTTTTTTTAGGAGTGCAGTGAAGGGTAGAATGAAGCGAAATTTAGACCTGTTAAACGAGTCGGGTCGCGTAAAACACAAATTAGTAGTAACCGTAATGGTTGAAAGTTTTGTATTTGACTATATAACTTGAAGTTAAAAGTTTGATGTGTTTAGAGTAGTCATTTAGTTTATTAACGGTGACCATTTTAAAGCCTAATGATTTAGGCTACTTTTAAGTTACAATTATAAAATCTCTTTTAATAATTTGTGAGTATATTTTTGGCTAAAACACAAAACATTGATTGAGCTGATTTAATTTTAATTATTATTGGATGAGATGGTCTAATTTTTCATTTAAAATTTGATCTAGTCACTAATTGAGTTAAAGTGGTTACTTTTCATTAACTCAGTGATAAAGATGATCACTTTAAATAAAAAATGATTAGTTAAAAACCATGTAATTTTTAACTGAAAATTATATGGTCTCATACTCTCATACAAGACTTTTTGCGCGTAAGTACGGGTCAAGTTAGATAAAGTACGTATTAGGTAAATTTTGCTTCGTGCAATGCCAGTTGGGTGTTTTGAGTTAGTTTGGTTAGGTTAGGATCAATATTAATGCCTTTTCTCGAAAAACATGTGAAGTATTTGGTTATTAGTCAAAATCATAAATTATATTTTCCTATGCAATTAGTATTTCAACGTCAGAATCCCTATATAATTTATAACAAGTTTAACATTATCATGGCAACAAAAATTATTACTAAATAATGATTTTCAACCTAGACTTGTGTGTTCATGTCACTTTTGTGCTCTATGTTGCTCGCAAATGTATGGGTCAGAGTAATTTTGACCGGGTTCAACTCAAGTCATGACAATATTTGTTCAAGTCGTAATAAGATCGGGTCACATTCGTAAAATGAAACTGAATAAGACAAAATAATAAATGCCATTGCCCATTCAAAAGTTTTACCCCACTCCAACAAATACAATGCTTCCAAGGGAAGTTGCAGAGAACAAAATTTATATAAATGTATAAATGATTATTGAGAAAGGACGTCCCAGTGAACAGATTTTATCCAAAAGTCATTTGTACGTCGTAATTGGTAAGTGTTTATACAGCAAAAAGTCAACTAAGATGTCTCTAACATGGAGAAGTAATCTCTCCTCCCTCTTTAGAATCAATATTTAAGTGCCTTTTGGCTGGAGCCAAAACAACATATGGAGAAGTAATGCATAACTGATCTATAACAGACCAAATTTGATAAGGAGTTTATTTGCAAGTTGACAGAAAAATAGAGGTGATTTCGGTTTCATGGAGGTTAGGTTGGCTACTTGCCTTAGTGAGCGAAACAGTCCCACAATGAACAAGTCATCCTCCTCCAACAAGGATTTTTTTTTTTTTTTTTTTTTTTGCTTTTACCAGTTTTTTTCCTCTTCTAATATACAAGGAATTCCACTGAAAGCAGCATGAATAAAACTGAGCTTGAGCATTCCTCTGATTTTAGTGTATTTACGCTTGATTCTTGTGATACGATCCACGCAGAAGGTTACTCAGATGCAAGAAATAGTGAGAAACTGTTCTTGCATGCCCTAACTCAAATGGCTCATACATACGAAAAAGTACCATTCTAGCAAACCTCGAAAAAGAACAAATAGAAACATGTGCAACTGGTTACCAACACACGGATTTTTATCTTTTCATTATGAACAACCAAATAATATATAAGTTCATGTACAAGGGGATATCCAAAACTGACCCACCAACCAGTATAATAAACAATGCCCATCCCGTTACAAAAAATTGAATATGGACTACAAAACCCCAAGGATCTACTGTATAGCACCTTCTGTTCAAAATCCTAGCTAAGCATCTCCCTAAGTAAATCTAGAACGTGTTGGGTTAGTATACGAAATATCGGACTTTTTTTACCAGTTCCTAGTGTGCTAGCAAACACTATACAAAAGAAGGCATAGAACACTCGTGCAGTGATCATGAGGCTTTAACAAAAGTTCATGACTATTCACATATGACGAGATGAAAGAGAAACCAAATATACTTCAAAATAGCAGTTTCTCAAAAAACTTGCCAGTCGAATATTGTAGAACTACTTTGCACGAAACTCTTGCCGGAAAACAGTTAAGTTCTGGGTGAACTTGTCCCTGTTCTTTGAGTCTAAACTTCTGGATACATCTGCCATCAACTTGTCAAAACATGATCCCAGACGCTGATGATGTTCTACAGGCTGCAAGTTTGGAAACAAGCAATAAATTACAAAGTTTTGGGAAGAAATGGGAGAGGGGGGGGGGGGGGGGGCTGGATCCCAGACAGTTTGAATTCCTTTTACATGCTCGATCCAAGAAGATTCCACCACGCAACCTTCAAAAAATTGACCTCTAAAATTCGAGCAAAAAGTCCCTCTTGGCTGAAATGAGAATGGGGATTTGTAAAAACTGACTATACAAAGTTATTTTAAGACCCCTCGAGTTCCATTCTAAATGACACATACACAATCATTAGTCCCAGATCCTTTTTCTAATTTTGAGTTCCTTCTTCAGGTCTAATATTCCGTCAATGCAACCTAAACCAGAAAATGTTATTCTAATCAAGGCTCAGGCCTTCAATTTGGAAGCCCCTGAGACTCCAAGTATTCCTATTCAGATGATTCTAATCAAGGCTCAGGCCTTCAATTTGGAAGCCCCTGGGACTCCAAATATCCCTATCCAAACACACTATTCAGATTAACCACTTAGCCAATTAAATACCTGCATGGCAGTAGGAAATTTCCCTTCTTTATTGAAGTTTATTGCATATAGAATATGAAGTTATTTTCCAAAAAGAGAAAATCAGTGAACACTGCTAGTCTTCCGTGGCAGAAATTATACTATGCTCCCAGGAGCATGTGCTAGTCTCACTCGAATTTCTTGTACCTTTTGTCATTTTTCTTGTACCTTTATAGATTAGGTACAAGAAAAACAGTAAAAGGTACATTAAATTTGGAATGGGAGCACATGCTCCCGAGAGCACCTAATAATTTGCCCTTCCGTGGAAACATAAAACTGGGGTTGACAAGAAATATATGAGAGCATGAGAGGAAAATTTTGTTTTAAATTAAAAGTACTATTAACTGATTTGCTGGATTTCATCGTATAAGAATCATGCTGCCAGTTCGTGTGCAAGGAGTGAAAATACACAATAAGTCAAAAATTTTACCTGTGAAGCCAATATTTGAGTTTTCAAGTCCGTAAATATCTGCAGACAAGCATGAGACTACAGTCAAATAGAATATTATCACAGCAGTTTTCTTCGCTCTTCCAAATTAAAAGATACAGCCCATGCATTCACATAAACCTCTTTGCGCTTTGTACATATGCATATAAAAATTGTTTTCCCTGTTCTCACTCTAGGCAGATCAAATCTCATTAAAGCAACGGTAACAGAAGTGGTGGAGAAGAAGATTTCAAAAGAAGTCTTCTCTGGTCCATCAAACAATGATGTGTAGTCTCTTAGAAAAGAATGTATGCACAATATGTCAAGAAAAAATTCCGCACTTCAAATCTAATCATCTGAAGGAATCTGGTTTGTATTATAATGGTGGCCCTTCTGCAAAATATGATAACATTAGCGTTTTGAGTTCAGTATTGTGCCTGCTGTGTGCTATACCATTAACATGGAGCATTGGTATCACTCATGATCGATGTTACTTTTATTGTTCAATCAAAGATAAAAATAATAATGAAAAGAAAAAGAGAACATATAAGATTAATATGACAAGTGACTACTAGTACCTACATGTTAACCACAGCAACAACTAACACATCAATAACAGCAAAAACAAAGCGACAATCCCGACCAGCACAAATGTGTTGAGGTTTAGTTGTCTAGATGAAATGTTTCCACCCACAGCTTCACCCATCAACAGCTTTTACTGAGATATTGTACACCCATCAAAATTCGATGGTCCTACTGACTTTGCACACAATTGATAAAGAAATAAATTTACTGCGAATGCTACAAGGGAACTAGGGAAGTGAGACTAACGTGAACCATAACCAGGACAAGTCAACAAGAAAAACCAGGGACTGATGGCATATAACAGAAGTATACACGTTAAAAGTATCAAGCCAATACCTGTTCGCTTATCAGTATCAAACTTAGAATTGGCCTACTCAAACTCCACTGATTCATAGAGTCCTCAAACAATATAAGTTCAAATAATGTCTTCAAAATCTGTCAAAACAAGAGCAAAGAAGATAGCAAAATGTCAGCAACGGGAGCCTAAATCTCCAGCCCCCACACAAACACAAGAAAATAGAAACATCAGAAACTAAACCAATGTTTTTACAAAGTCAAGAGAAAAAATACGCAAAAAAAACATTTTATAAAAACTAGAAACCTCAAGACACTAGACTTGCTGTCCTGCATATAAATTCCTAAACTTTCCATCTTCGAGAAAGTTGTAAGAATGTAGTTCTTTGTTCAGCTTTTATATGCAATGTAGTGAACCCAGAATCTTTTGATTCTTATTCTTAGTAGGTAGCATGTCAATCAATAATGCTTGGATCAAGGCTATAATGGAAATAACCTCTTTATAACCAAAAGAATACAGAAAGATATCTGGCTGTCATGAGATATACAAGGGTAATAGTATGATACATAATTGTAATATTGTGATGAAACTGATATTATATTTCACATTCATCTTCTTGAAAGCTATATGAGCTACATTAGATTGCTTCCATAAAATTAAACAAAAGCAAACTGAGCTGAAATCCAAACATAGCAGTCAATTTACAAAGTTCTACTTTCCCCTATTACTCTGTTCCTTTTCAAACCTATGACCTCTCAATCACCTGGACAAAATGTGCATTAATGTATTGGCTGTATGCAATGCCAAATAACAATTTGGTGAAAGCATGGTGGTAAAAAGAGAGATGAAAATTGCATGTAGAAATGAGCAATGCTAAAACCATGAAACCGGTGATAAGCATTTATTGGCATATTTCTTTTTCAATTTTGTATCTTTTGACTTGAACTTCACACTTGCCCAAGTATTATTAAGTTTGATCGGTTAAACACTGAACTGAGTTTAATATAAGTTGATCTATGATTTTCTATTTTGGTATAAAAGTCCAACTTCATATAGTCAAGAAGGCCTGGAATCATCATTCATCAAACTCATCAATATGTAGAAGAAAAGACTAACAAAAAAAGGAAATATAAATGTGACATGTAAAGTATCGACAAGGAGAGAAAAGTATGTGTTTCTTCTACTTCATTATGGTTTGGAGATGAAAGAACTTACTTCAGGGAACAGTGTGGGACAATCTGCTACATGTCGCGCAAGATTCAGTGCTGCTGGTGAAGATGGTGCCTCCCCCATGGTAATATTGTTGAAATAGAAAGCCCCCAAATTATCTATTGCTGATGCACACTGAAATAGTTTCCAATTACCAGATTAGCACACTAGATATTTGCATAGGGCGCAGAAGTTTGATCGGTCATGCATTGACACAAAAGTTCAGTGGCATACGATTGTCAAACTTTCAGACACGGGGTAACTAGCTGGCTCATAACACCACTTACTTAAATTAAAATTAGAAAAGTAGACAGTTAAGTCGGAACTAGAAGTAGTGCGTATCAGGAATAGCAATTTTGTAATTTAAACAAGCAATAAGACTACAGTGACATACCTGTGTTGAGATATGCGCATCTAGGCCTTTAAGACCAGATTCAAGGGATCCGACCATACGTACAAAAGTGTTTGCATCGAGATTCAGTACAAAAGCAATATGACTGCTAAACAACACCTCTAGAAACCCAAAATATGCCCTCGTAAGCTGCCAAAATGACAAAACATGACATTAGATTTCCTTTTATGTGATTTTTGAACACATTTTTTGCAAGTCACTGCAGCCGCATAAATAGAGGTCGCTCTATACCCTTAGATCATTTCACATTCAATAACTACAAACCTGAGAACAAGACCAAACGAGATTTTCTCACGTAGGCGCTACAGCCATATGTCCTTTTCCTGGTGGTAACTCACAATTGCTTCATATCACTCGTTGTCAACTTAGCTTGAAAAAAAGAAATAAAAATGGGCAAGGTATTGGTGAGTGTCCTCCTCTTATGGAGTTATGGGTGGTGGTGGTGGTGGTGATTATGTTTGGTTGTTCGCCTTTTCCATGAAGACCCCACAAATGTAATTTAATTTTCCATATTTCTCCTTAATATCTCATCTGCAGATCTATGGAAGACACCAAGGATAGTGTTCATAATACAGGGGGCCATTCAGAGTATCTACTTGTTTATCAATCGAGAAATGCAGCAGATTTATATGGATATCGAAGGTCAACATATCGGCCTTACATAGGTTTCATGTCTTCAAGTAATTTTATCTTCTTTTTGGAATGAAAGTTTAAGTATAGTGTTTTTTTTTATGGGTCAACGAATCTAGATTGTCAAGATGTTCAATTGCTTTATCATTTTGAGTAAGCATTTATCTTTTCTTCAAAAAAAGAGGTGATCACAATTAGTAGAGCAGTTTCCGTTTTGCCCTTTAATCATTTATCGTAATATTGTTGAACTAAACAGCTCAAGCCTCATATCTCCTGTGATATGGGAATCTAAACAAGAAACATAAAATAACCTCTTATCAGCTGACACTGACACACGGCCCTGCACATCAGATATAAAATACCCCAAAAGATGTCTGGATCCGGTTTTCATGAGCGACAAGCCACACAGAAAGCCAAATTTTTAAGCAAATCGGTGCTTCTTAGCCAGCAAGAATAAGAAAAAAAAAAAAGAGAGAAAAGGTACTACATACCTTTCGATACACCAAGATATCTGTCAAAGGGATTGATAAAGTCATTTTCAGAGCCATGTCAAGGGCATCAGCAAGTGCTCTATCACCATAAAGTTCAAACACGCCAAAATTCACATAATTCCCACCGAGAGCTACATGTGAAAGCATACATGTAAGACAACAAATGACAATATCGGGAAGGATACTTACATACTAAAGTGTGCAACTACAAGTCTACAAGAATCTACACGAAAATTGTTCCAAAAGTATTTGCATCTAACGCAAGTGGACAGAAATATAAGCAGTTCATGTTAGAATATATGAGATACCGCGAGTGAGTGATTTACGTAGTATTAGAAGACAATATAATAGTAGATTTATAGCCAGTAATAACATATAAAAATTATGCTGACTTGCTGAGTTCTTGGCATAACCTTTTTCTTGCATGCTAGGTTAAAAAACATGCAATACTTTGACAGATCCGCATCACACAAAGTGCCTTTTTCCTTAATTTATATAAATACAGAAGCTGGTGGTGCATGTGAAATCGTCTATTCGCAATGAGCAACTACTAACATCAGGATTAGAGTTATAAATACCAAAAGAAATTGCATCAGTGGCATCAAAGCTGAATACAAGAAGGGATGGCTCTCAAGAGAAAGAATGCAACAAGAAAACTAGAATGAAGTGCAAAGAAACAAAATATCAAAATAATGATCATTAGAGATACTCTCACCTCTTGTAAGGATAATTAAACAAATCCATATGCCCTTGTACTTGAAGGCATAAACATCAGGTACATTTGGCAGAGACAATGTTCTTGAGCCATAAGCCACTATCAATTTGCTCACCTCCCGAAACAGTAGTATCCCGTTAGCGGAGGAGGCATCAAATGTCAAACGTTGGGCCTTGTTCAGCACAAATTCGGCCATGAACTTTAACAATGGTGTCGTGACCTGTGCAGTGGAATCATGTTTTAGTCTAATATGAGATTTTGCCACTTCTACCAAACAAAAGAAACATATAATATCATGGAAAATAAGCATTGAACAGAAGTCTCTATAGAATAAACAACTATATGAAATTCATCATTGTATTTTCGTAAGAAGGATTTTTAGTATGCGGAACCGTCAAATTTTGCTGTTGAGATCAGCATATTAGTTAGCAGAAGCAGAAAACATATGTATAGAGGCAGCATAATGAGAACTTAAAAACAACCGTATCGAATGAGTAGTTAAAGGAAGAGTTGGCTCGGCTACCCTAAATTCCTTAGATTCCATACAAAATCTGACTTAATCACACATCCACATATTTATCTGACCATGTATAACAACAAAGATGATATATGGGACACCCTTTCCATGGACTGGCATGGGATCCCTAAATCAAACAAATGCATCCCTAAAATGTTGTCTCTTTAGTATTTGAAAACAATCATTTTTTAGTATTTAATCTTTTTATAAGCAAGGTGGGGGCCAGCCTCTTAATGATGGAAACAGCCTTCTTCCTTTGATAAGTTAAGTTGAGTGTCCAATTGGAGCTTCCGTGTCTAACAGGTATTTAGTGTCGTATTTAGTGTTGTGTCGTGTCAACACGGGAAATCATGCCTACACTAAGGTGTCCGAGTAACATAGAATGTTCCATATTTGAGAAAAAAAAATTCACGGACAAGTATATTTATACACCTTACTTTTCCGCCGGTATACTTCTCGTGAGGACTGAGGAGTACTTTACTTTTGTGTTAGTGTGCTAGCTGGGTGATATTCCAATCATCGGCATCCCTGGTGATCTTATTCAATCTTTGGAGCACTTTTGTGCTTATTCAATCTTTGGAGCACTTTTGTGGTGGTATGAACATATAATGTGACCTGAGCCTATTGTCGCAAATTTTTATTATGTTCATATTTTTATTTATTTAAAACGGGTTGTTACAGAGGGTGTAAGCCAAGTCACTTAAAACTCAACAGTTTTGCGTGGTCTACAAACATTATTGATACAGCTTTCATAAAAGGTTTTTCCACAGCCACGAGAGCTAAGAATGAAAGCCTGATGCATGGTGTACCTTGCACACCACACTGCAGTATCTGACATGAAAGCAAAAATTATACTTTCATTGCAAGTTAGTAACAAAAAAGAATCCAGCCCATCATACATAAGGGTTTAAGGAAAGCAATAGGTAACTTTTCAGTCTTCACTCAGTTAATCATACCCAGCAACAATAACAGTCAGTGAGTCTTCATAGCAGTCATAATAATTCATACTCATTGCGTATCAGATATTGCCTCCTCCCAGTTAACGAATACAACATTTATTTCTCTTCAACAAAGTTATAATGTTAATATACGTCATTCAACAAAGAATATCATACCTCAGGAGTGTCAGCCAAATGTGATATGCCTCTCAAGAGCAGCGGCATGTGTGCAGGATACATCCAATCGAACAAGAGCCCGTACGTTCGGCGGCTGAACATTATAATGAGATACGCATGGTGAAACGTATATCCAGGAACCCAAGAGATAGACAGAATAAAAAATTTCATAGCGATATTACCTGTTAGTGGCCATTGCTATCCCCCTTAGATCCCTCATCAATCCAATTAGCGCATATTTGACATTGTCATTGCGAAACAATGAATCTGGAGTTGATTCCAGAGAAATGAAAACCTAGTCATTATACAGCATATCAGATAAGACCGAGTTCCAGGCTTAACATCCAAAAGTTAGAGTTAAATATCATTGACTTTCATAAGCAAAACTAACAAAATGCTTGCAAAACTAATTAAGAGGGAACATGAGGGGAGGGAAGGAGGGAACAATGAGAAACGTGAGAGGGAAAGGAGGAGATATGTGGGTTTTCCATCCTGATGTGTATTGGGAAGCAATCAAGGAAGATATGAACAGCTATTAAAATCCTATTCACTAAGTCCCAATGAGATATCTTTTACTCTTAATCCCAAACTGAACAAAGGGAGAATGGATGTGAAAGGAGAGAAGCAACAAAAAATTTGCAAAGTTTTTAGGATGGAGCTAAGTAACACAACTTGTACAAATATAGCTAGGTGATTTCATGATGCAGGAATTGCATAATTGTGAAGGTTTTCATGCAATGGTGGTTAATCACTTGAATAATTTGGTCCCAGAATGAAACCACCTAGTACGCATGAAATAGGAGTTCCCTTCCTTCACTAGGAAGTGGAATATTTTCAAATGATCGCAGAAGACAACAAGAAACAACAGGTGCAGAACATTTGTTCAATCATGTCCGGTGAGTGCATGATTATGTTGCTCACAAGAGCATTCTTAAGTTTCTAGTAAATTCCTAAAGGAATCAATCTTCATTGCCTTAATGTCTCAATAGTTGTAAAAGGAGGCGACTTCATTGATCAAGATGCTTCATGATTTGGTGGAGGAAGTTGGAGAGGAGAATGTGATCCAAGGGGTTACAGATTATGCATCCAATTATGTGAAAACAAGCAAGATGACATTCATTTTTATCTTCATTTCTTTTTCAACTAGGTTGCTCTCTTGACTATTGAATGTCTATTTTCTTTTCCTTTTGTCTAAGGAAAATGATTGAAGCCAAGACACCACACCAATATAGGACTCCATGTTCGGCTCATAGCATTGATCTCCTACTTAAAATACTAGAAACATTCCCAAAACTTACGTTGCTTTGAAGAAAGCTATTTTCATAAATGGACTTACATATTATCATAATGGTGTGGTGAATGCGGTAAAGAGGTTACCAAATCAAATAATTTTTAGAGCACTTAAATACTTGTATTTGTTTAGATAGAACACTTAAATACTTGTATTTGGTTTGAAACCTGCCACAAAAATTAATATATAAATAAATAGAAAACTTCATGGTTGAAGTGGTGTCTTAGAGACTGTACCAATAGTAACTAGGAACCTTTGGACAGAGGGAGTATAAATTACTGCTTATATGTAAGGCACAAAGGTTTGACAGTGCTCATAATGAGCATCTTATGATTTCTCATTTTCTCTTCGTGGACGACACCTTGATTATGTTAAACCTGACGGAAAAAATATTGGGTGTTTAAATTATGTCCTAGTTTCTAAATCTACAGCAGACTTGAGGATCAACTAAAAACAAGAGTGTTCTCGATCCCGTGGGTGATGTTCCTAATGTGGGTTCTTTGGCTGAATTATATCGCTTGTCTTCCCTCAAAGAATTTAGTTATATCACTGAGTAATTCTTTCAACAATAAAGCTGTGTCGGAACTAGCCATTGAAATTTTCAAACAAGGCAAACTGGGAAAAGCGAAAACTAGTGAAAAGCAATGACACAAGGATTCCTTTGTGCCTGAGTTTCCAGTCAATGATTTGGCAATAATTGGAATTTCAATGAGGAAATGGTACCGCAAAAGAGGAGGCAATTCCATTGGTTTCAATGGTTTCCGTACAAAGGAATTTTGAGGGGATCGTGCAAAGGATCACGGTATACTGCCCACACCAGTTGGTATTCAACCTCCACACAATATTATTTCTAGCATCTTTGGTGACATGGAGGCGGACAAACGGGCTCTAAGAAATTCACGTGCAAGCAAAATTGAGTATAGTGTCCCATGATGAAATTCCTAAGACAAGGACTCCCATAACTCATAAAGTAAAGAAAAGAAGAACAAATATTGTACAGAGCTAGAAAATCTAAAATATATGGTCAACTGTGAGGGGTAGGCTTAGGAAGGGCTAACTTAATCGTAATTGGCCGCGCTTGGTTTACTTTTTATTCTTCAAAGGACTTCTTGTCTGCCAGCTTGCATTTTCTTCTTTCTTCTAAATAAGTTTCTTATCAACAAATCATTGTTGAAGAGCAAGTGGTCTAGTTTACTAATATATTTTTTGCACTTAGTTGACATCGTGAAAACTAGAAGAAGAGAGGGGAAGAGAGAGAGAAATGGGTTTCATTGGGTTAATCAGGAAGATGTTTGTCGTCCCAAACTTGCTGGTAGTCTTGGTATTCGTTCTTTTCATGATGTGGATGAGGAGCTTATCTGAAAATCCTTTTGGAGATTTCATATTGAAAGAGGCTGTTTTTTGATCCAGATCATCAATCCCAAACATGGTGTAGACGGCCGGAGTTGGTGGAGTAATAATATTGTTTCTCCCCATAATATTGGCCTCATGAAGTTAACTCTTTGTGGTTTGGAGCACTTCGAGTCCTTGGTGGGATTTAACAGTAAATAGTGGTTCAAGAGTTCTGATTTGCCATGATCGTTGGTGTGGCCACAAACAATTGAGATGCCAATTTCCCATTATTTCAGGATGGCTTCTGCCAAAGATGCCACTATCGAGGAAGTTGAGTCGTGGAATGGGAATCAAAAGCATTGTGGTGTGACTTTCTTTAGACTCCCTAATGACTACAAAAAATTAGACCTTTGATTATTAAAGGTTTTTAAGACAGTGGAGACCAAGCCTAATATTAGGATGCTTTAACTTGGCTTCACGACTCAAAATATACCTCCTCAGTTAAGAGTTGTTATTAGTATCTACAAGTTAATCATCAGCTCGGGTTTGCTTTCAAGGCAATATGGGATTCTAGAGCCTCCCTCTGAGCCTTGTTTCTTCAAATGAGCTGCTACCCTAGGTCAAATCACCACTGAATATATGCTTAAATGACAGCATTTTAGTTTGGCTAGTCATTGCTCCGTGTGTATGTTCAGGGAAAGCTTGTTGTTCCTCCTCTTTGTCCTTGGCTTCTTCTAATGTGGCATACTCCCTATGTTTGGGATAGAATGGTTGGAACAAAGAACAAAGTATTATCATGCAAGAAGATACAACCTACAATTACAGCTCTCTTGGACAATCCGTCAAAGCCAGAACAGAAGTTTGAAGATATGACTGCCTAACAATATATATTTAGCAAACCCTGGGCAGAGTTCTTAATCACATCCATAAGCTGGTCTGCCCTTCTAACACATAACCAAATCTTAACAGCATCATGATATAGAAAAAAAAAAGTCATTTTCATACAGCAAAAGAAAAGAGAAACAAGTTATTTTCAAAATTTCATGAACTTCAAAGAAAGTTATTTCTGCTATGTTGTCCGTTTCTTTCGCTATTTCACCAAAGATAAAGAGAAATACCTTTAGGAGAGGCTCCATTGAGGACTTAAATTTGACAGAACTGTCCTCCAAAAAGATTAACCAACCAATGGTGTAATAGAAAGTTGTTCTGCTGCGAGAGCACCTATGTTCCTCCAGAAATGGGAAGTGCTCCCTCTAGCAACAGAAGGTCAACAACCGAGTAAACATTTGGGGATCAAATATTTTCAGCTAACCAAACAGATGCATCATAAGTATAAAATACAAAAGGCAGAGAGTACCGTGTGGTTTGAGACAATGAACTTGACAGTATCCAACTTGAGAAGAAGCTTTCCAGTCATATAGCTGCACAACCTCAAAGCATAAGAAGGAAAAAAAATGATCAAACACCACATAACTGTATACCTTTTCACAATACTAACAACAGCAACCACCACATATGCCTAAATAAACAGCATCATATAGAAAGAACATAAGAACTGACCCAGAAGCCAGCTCCAAGAATAGACTTAAGGTATGATCAATAACCTCCTCACTCTACAAACATGACAAAGAAATGGATGTAAGTCAAACAACTACGTTCATCTCATCAGACTAAAAGAGCAAAAACTCACCTCGGTGTAACATTTCAAATTATTGGCAATTTTGCCGACAATGACATTTAGGATAACCAGATGATCATTCAGCCCCAGAAGCTCGGATAGTCGAGCATAAAACTGCTGCACAGAAACACAATTCTCAAACACGGCTTTCAGAAAATATCGGAACAGAAATCAACTGTTCCTTACCTTGGAAGAATGAATAGCCTGGTCGCCAACATAAGATTTACGAAAGTTCTGAAAGAAAGTCAGAATGGCGCGATCTAATCTCTGCTTGCTCAATTCAGCATACCTCTGCAAATTGTATAAGTAATGAAATATGTAAGTGCACTACGTTCCAGTAGTAGATAATTAATAATTATTACACACAAGGAAGCTATCAATTGATTCAATCAAGGTAATACAAGCTAAAATACAGAAGAATAATACTCTTTTGTTCGGATAGGGAAAAAAGGTTTCATCAATGATGACATAAGGTGCTTCAAGGTATGTTTTCAAATTTCAAGTATTACGTAGCAAGTGTTTACAATAATTTTAAGGTATAATTACATGATAATGAATGGAATATTCAAATTTATTAAATCACCCCCCAATGGCCACAGCTCTTAATGTAACACCTGCAAGATAAGATGCTGCTTTCACAAATTTGCTCCCCCTACCGACTTAAAATAATTGCAACAAACAACACTACTGGAGGAGCTTGAATGGCATGGCAAGGAATCTCTGCGAGAGTTTGGAGGATACTCAAGAGTGTTGAAGGGGATGCTTTGTAACAAAGGGGAAAACCTGTCAAGAACCGTATCTGTCACGATTTGTTTAGTGTTGCAGTTTATGAGGTGGACAGAACACAGTGAAAAAATTTTGGTTCTTGTCCTCCTGATCAAATTATAGTGGATGAGTGCAGAGGATAATTGTGCTTGTTGTATTATTTTTATAGGTGAGCTGCAATGTTTGAGTGTGTTCATGGGCCATTTCCCGTGGTATTTTTTGTTTTTATCTTTAAATATATTTATAAGATGGCTTAGTTATTATCTCCATACAAAATAAATAAGGAAAATAAGGAAATTGCTTGTAAATAGTAGATAGTAGGGAGGATGAGAAGTGGAAGTCATAGAAATATCTAATTTTCTAGGAAATAGGCAATGCAAAAATTGAACAAGGCTCTATCCATCCTCTATCTATATAGATAAGAAAATTTTATTGAGAAGAAGAAGGATAAAGGCTTAGGACAAGGAGTCCTCCAACACAGCAAGAAAAACTATACTTCAGATATGGAGATCACTTCCGATTCAGGTAGCCTAGTCTAAGACCTTGACTCTCTATTCCAATTTCTACTCTATTTCAATTTTTTCACCTTAAATAAAGTTGTGACACTAGTCTAGGTTATTCATCAGGAAACGCCACACTCATCTTTGTTTGCTGAAATTAAATACTTGTCAAAGTTGGCAAGGCACCATCCCTCTGATATGCTCAACACCGCAGCATCAGTGAGGTTAGTATGCACAATGACACCTAACTCTGTTCTTTTTCTAGGAGTTAGAATTTTAAAAGATTTAACAGAGCAAGCGCAAAGATATTCACTAATATTTTGATGCCAGTACCATTTACAGAGTAGCATATATGATATAACACAGCGATAGTTGGTACTCCCCCTCCATCCCTCTGATATGCTCAACACCGCAGCATCAGTGATGTTAGTATGCACAATGACACCTAACTCTGTTCTTTTTCTAGGAGTTGGAATTTTAAAAGATTTAACAGAGCAAGCGCAAAGATATTCACTAATATTTTGATGCCAGTACCATTTACAGAGTAGCATATATGATATAACACAGCGATAGTTGGTACTCCCCCTATCCAGAGAGTACTTTCCACTTTCCTTTTTGAGCTGTCCCAGAGTATTCTTCCGATTCCCTTTTCGGCAAAAAAAAGAGGCAGCAAATAGACTTAAGGGTTCTAACGAGTATGGAAAGTACATAAAATGTCATCACCTTCATTTTATGATTATAGACCACCAACCCATATAGCACCCACATTATTTAATAACCCAACCCAAAACCATACTTGTCAACCCATTAAACAATAAAACCATCCCAATCACTCCCGACCTCGGCAAACCCCAGCCACACCACCGCAGTAGCAGCCCTTGATCACCAATTCCCAACCCCGTCCACTGACCACCAACCCCTGTAACCCCACCCTCTGCCGCCGAACAGCACCCCCATTTTATACCTCGCCAACAACTCTGCCGCCACGTCCGCCACCCCAGGGTCCACTCTCTGCAGAAGCCATCCCCCACGCCATCATTGACAAAAGCCCCACACCCCGACCTCACAAACCCGGTCACTGACAATGTCCCCACCCATCTCCGATCTCCCATTTTGAAGGTCTGATGATTGTGGCGGTGATGGGATTGACCGTTGTGCGTGGCAAGGATGGGTTTAGTAGTTGATGTTGGTTAGATTGTTATATATGGCAGTGGTTGGCTAGGGATGGGGCAAGGGGTATGGGGAGGGTAGGGATCATAGGTTTGTGGTCGTTGTCATGGTTCAGTGCTGCGGTGGGCTCAGTGGTTGAATGTGTCGGTGGTGGGCTCGGTGATGAGGGTGGTGGTGGCAGTGGCTCGGGGAGGGTGGATGGGAGTTAATGAGATGGTTACTCAACCCTCTCTCTCTCTTCTAACACATTACCCACTTGCCATCTTTTATATTTGTTTATTAGTTGTCTAAACCTTCATGTCCAGAAGTACTGGAAAGGACACTTTGGACAGGACTACTATCTCACACATACTGTACAATTAACATTACATAGCACACAGCGTGAATAATTGAGAGACTTTTAGCCACTTGTCCTCGAATGAATAAAACGAACAAAATATGGGTCCTTTTGTAATTCTGTGGCTAGGAGGGCCCTTTGCCCCTTATGTTGATATTCTGTTCCAAACAAAGAAAAATAAACATAAAGTTAACAATGTGACTACCTGGCTGAGCAATCCACTGTCTGTAACCTTTATTAACTGCAGAACACGAGCTGCAAGTTCAGCGTCAATAACCTCTTGTGACTCTGTACTGCAAATAAAGTAAAAAAGGTAAGTAACAAAATACTGGAGCATAATAGCAACCTGTTTGCCAACTACTGGACATCTTTCATATGAAATTTCCAGGGCAATTGTGTTTTCCACCTGCAGGCAGTGGACTGTTTGGTCTTAAAAACAGCAGCAATAATGTGGACAATCCACGAAAGTTTGGCTTCAATAATAGATAATTCCTTGGTATCACTGGCAGGTATCTGTGCTCTTTCCTATTAAGACATTGGCAACAGTAAGACACACTAATTATATCTTTAGCTTTGCCTATAAAATTTAATCACAAAAGGTCTAGTTCAGATTTAGAATACCGTATAGCTTTGTAGAATAGGCTCTATAATTTTCATTATATACAGACTGCTGCTTTCATACTGCAATATAAAATAATCTCAAGTAAAAAGTCTGATAGACAAATCCTGACTCCATATTTACATCAATAGCCAACCTAGGAAACGACCTCTGTACACTTAATGACGCGAATAAAGCAAAAAGACAAGGCTCAACCTGAAATCTGCATAGACAAGGAAAACATTCAAGCTGGTCCTGAAGAAGTTCAACATTGTCGAGAGGATTTTCAGAAACATCATCAGGAAGCGCAGCCTAGAGAAAGGAAGAAAACATAGTTCAAGTTCTGCATCCGAAACATAAAATGAAGCAGACCACAATAGCAAAAAAAGCATAACTGAAGCCATACCTGGACTGAGTCAAATCTTGATGTGATGAAACCCTCAGTTATCTTAGGCACAAACTCATCAAGCAAACTTGGTGCATCGCCTTTCAAATATGGTACGGATGTCACCAACCTTGACCACAGACCTAAAAGGTAGTATACACTGCTGCTGGCCCACTGTAAACCACCCACAAGGTAAATAAAAGGAACAAATCCAGAGTCTTACCAGCCAAATAGGTAAGTCGATATCCCAATAAACTATCTACAACAACTATTCTTACAAACAAGTTTTACAAATATTTATGGAAAACTTTGCAAAAACAAAAAAGTTTTATAAATAAAAGTTATTAAAAGCACTAAAAATAAAAGTGAGTAGGCACCCTCACCAACATAAACTCCCTCCCTTAAACCAACCTTAAGTATATTGTCATCAACCCCAAAAAGCATCATATCACTCTCAATAACTCTTAACCATGTTGTCTTAAGTCTCTCTCTACCCCTCACTACATCTTCATTACTCAATCAATGACTCCTCCTAAAAAGTGCATCGCAGTCTACTCTTCAAATGTCTAAAACATCAAAACATCGTAGGTGATTCTCTCACATCTTATTCTTAGTAGTTGTGACTATCACCTTTTCCCTAATTAGCTCATTTCTCAATCGGTCTTTCCTAATATGCCCACACATCCAGTCATCTAAACATCCACCCACAATATACGCATATGTGCCACATGCATCTTTTAAATATGGCACTTCACCATCTAACACATCACGCAATGTAATAAAGCAAGCCCGATTGTTGTGCGGTAGAATTTTCTTTTTATAACCAAAGGTATACCCTCATTATAGCACATCTGTTCACGATTCTCCACATTAACTAACTTACCTTCGCTTTGTGACCTACATCCTTATCAAATTCCTCATCTTTCTAAATTACGGAATCAAAATTAACGGGAAAAGTTACTCATCAGATAAAATTGCCACCTAACGTTAGGTAACATGATATGAATGCGAACATGTGCCCATGCTAACTTACACTCGATGTATTTAGTTAATTTTTTTTTTTATTTAGCTCGAATCCCTACGTGTGTCTCATCAATCAAAATAATATCATCCGCAAACATTATACACCACGGTATATTATCTTTAGTTGACCTTGTTAGTTCATCCACAACTATAGCAAAAAGAAACGGACTAAGCGTCGACCTTGACGTACTCTAATTTTCATAGAGAACTCCTCTAAATTTTGTCGAAAAGGTTGATAATCACTTAACGCATTTCTCAGCGAAACATCTCCACACCTCAATTGTTATAATATCAGCCGAAGTGCCTTCTTCGAACCCATCCTCCTCGATCCCTCTTTCATATTCACTACTGAATCTAGAGAATAAACTCCTCATTGGTTACAAAAAGGCACAATAAGACTGACAACTTCTTATTTTTGGTCCAAAATAAATAGTTTATCAAAATAAGACCTTTGTCTATCCTTGATCTCCTTGTCTCCTACCAACACCTTTTGATCGACATCCTTCACACATTTAAAACTCCCAAGAATCATAAACTTGTTCTCTCATATGGACGATCTTGTAAACGTCCTTTTCTCCCACCTGTTTGCTAATTGACTTCTTATACGATTACCAATCCACTTTAGTCCTTACTTCTCATACCGCTTCTTTACTTATCATTTAGGTTCCTCATACTTCTCCGGATTCTCATCACTCCTGCACGTACCCGACAGTCGATTGTGATAGCTTTACTGCTTAATCTTTATAGCTTTTCTAACCACGTCATTCCAACAAGGTCTTTAATTGGTGGTACACATACTCTAAATTTCTCAAGCACCTCCTTTGCAACTGTACGTACACTATGCTCCATCCTAGACCACATGTAAACATAACCAACAAACGAAAATGTTTTAGAAGGATATGTTATTGTAGTCAAGTCAACAAGTTCTCTAATGTGAGTAAGAAATGCAGAATTTGTTTGCACAACACAAGTTTGATTTAAGAGACACGACCAATAGCATATTAGCTATCACTTTAGTATAAAAAGAAAAGAGAGTATTTGTCATAAGTAAGGTGATTTCAAGAGCATGCAAAGGTACATAAGAGTCACCATAGCAAAAATTAACCTGAGAAGATTACAAATATCAACCTGCCAAGATTGCAAAGATTTTGATGTGAACTCTGCCACGAGATGTATCCAATCACTATAACCTTCAACATTCACAAGTTCTGACAACTGCAAAATGCAATAGTTCAACAATCAAGATATCAGCTCATCAAAAGCCAGTCAGTAATCAGCAAGGGACTGCACATCATAAAAATTATCTGAAAAAACAAGAAAGTCATGGATTAGGCATACTAATCCATTACACAAAAGGGATGCTGACAAGGTCATTGGAGCCAAATGAACGATGTTGAGGATGATTACGAAGAAAATAAAGTACAATACTATAACACAAAGTGTCCTCTTAGAGAATCAGCATACTAATTTGTCTCATGCAGCTTAGCCAAAAGACCAAAAAGCATGCAGCTTGCTTGGAATTCAACTACAAAGACGCAAAGACCAGAGATAATCCTTTTTGTTATGTTTACTTAAACAAATGTATTATTGTACCAAAAGATTGCTGTAACTCATTGACCTAAACAAAGACTATACTTTCCAAAAGTTAAATATTTTTCTTTTTCATTGAAAACATACAGAGGGCAAAAGCCCAATTACAAGGGATAGGCCAAATAACCTCAAGCTCTCAAGCTATAATACCTTTTTTATCCACAAAGGAAAGAAGAGCTAAATGTTGCTTAGGCTGTGAATTTAAGCTCTAATCATATAGGCAAAAAAAAATTGACAACATTACTTTCATGCAAATGCAACTATAGAAATTTCAATCATTTGACAAGTGGTCAATATTTGATCTCATAATCTACAAACGACTTATATTATCAAACGAATGTTAATTATCAGACAAGACCCAATAGTTCAGTCGTATGGAGTTGTTTTCTTTATATCTGAACTACATTAAAAAGTCATATATGCTTTTTTAACATGACCATGCTCTTTTGTACACTATGAAAAATAATCCAATCAAAAAGAGACAAATGGCTGACGATCAACCAATGCAGATGGACCTTACTAGTCACTACATCATATATCAATGAGAAAAGATGAAATATGATTAGCGTTGTTTACCTGGTAATTTACTCTAAAACGTCCAAGTAAACGACAAAACTCATGATAGTTGTCATGCTGAGCAAGACCTGTTTCCAATAAAGAAACACAAACATTTAAAGGAAATAGAGGAAAAGGGAACATGAGTGGTTTGGAAAGCAAAAAGTACATTAATTTACTTTAACTTCTTCACAAATGCAAGGAGAAAAAGAGTGGTCTTGGTCTTCATAGTAATAATTGGGATTCCTTGACAAGGTATTTGTCACCCATGCTTCTTGGAGATGCATCTCTCAGATTTCTGCTGTTTCCTACCTAAAGTTACTTATAAGGTAGTAGTAGAGAGAGTGAGATACGTTGGTTTTGGGAAGGTGTACAAAGAAAGTTTTTTGTAGGTTCCCAAGCATTTTTAAGCCTTACAATCTTCATAGTGCTATGGATTCACATACCAGAAAATCTTAAGATCTTCATTTCAGGAAAGCTCCTAACGGATGAGCGGAAAAGCGGAAAAAGTCCTCATGATAAAATTACAAAAGGGCCAATTTCTTTGTAAATTATGTAACTAGGACCTCCTTAAGAGCACAGGCAGCCTTAGCCCGTTGAGGCTAGGAAAACTCCCTCCCTCGTTCATAGTAAAAATATAAATAAATAAATAAAGGAGCTAAAGGACACCTAACCTAGCACAATTCTAATGTAACTTCTCCTCTTTGCAGTTACTTAACGTCCAAGACAAGGATATGCAACAATTTCAGCAGTGAACCAGGACACACTCGGAACTCTTTCCGAAGTCTATCAGCCTTCGCCAAATTGAATTGACGAAATCACAATAAGGGGACATTGTGACCCACATTCAGCACTGCTCCAACACATCACACATTAACCAAGAGTCAAAGCAGTACTAACTACGTCTACGACACTGTAACATATGATTTGCGTAAATCTGCCCAATGTCATGTAAATGCACAAGTTTCAAGAGAGCTTTGCACTTCCAAATATCCCAAAAAAATAGTTGCATGGTTTTTCTCAAGTAACAACCCTTTCACATGTTAGTCTTAGGGCAATCAAAGAAAATGAGTATACATCATCATTTTAGAAACACGTTGTTGTGCCAAAATGCCAAATACTGAATGGTAATAGTAAAGAGTATAACCTTGTCCACTCTGTAGTATTTCTTTGGTTCCTGTCATTAAATGTGCCAAATATTTAGAACGTGTACTGTCATTTGAGAAAATGGAGCGCCTCACAGAAGCCAACCGCACTAAGCATTCAAGAGCCTGCAAAAGAAAGTTGACTGAAATGTTAATAAACTGGTAGAGGTAAGTCCAAGATACAAGTAGACTAAAAACACATGACTAAGAAAGTTCACTCATTAACATATGTTGAATACTTTTGCTAGGATAAATCTAGGGTCATCATGGACGAAACATAAATACTGAATAGTATAAAGAGCCATAGAGGCTTCACTCTACATTAAAAGTAGGCAAACTTTGATAACTACTACCTTTGATATACCATATGTTAGAAACTACTCCCTTATAGAAATTTTTTATAATAATACTACTTTATATGAACAAAACTTTATAAATTGCTACCAAACTCCTTTCCTGACCCATTATATGGGTCTGACTGGTTTAACATTTCCCTCCAAAATTCAAAATGCACAACAACCTTCTTCCTGTTCATCATATCAATACATCTCAACCAATTCTCACACTTTATCTGTTTCATACAGCTCTCTCTTTCTCGATCTTGCTGCTTCCCTTTATTTCCATTCAACTTCATGGCCCACGAAAAAGAGGTAAAGGAAGAATAAGATATGCCACTCCAATAAATTCTTCAATTTTTTAACGTACTTTGAATAAAAAGCATGAACCCTACCTTTATAAACTCATTTTTTTATTGAATTTGCTGCAAACACAAATTTCGCCTTTAGGGAATTGTTTTATTGCTGCCTGACCCTAATTTTATAATCTTATGCATTAATTGTATTTTAATACATTATCTAATTGCTAAATTGGAAGTTATGTTTGTCGGATTGGGTTGAAATTGTTTCGGCCTGTACTTTGTATTGATGATTTAAGCAATTTTGATCAACAGAAAACCCTCGTTTGTGACTTTGTGTACATTTTCAATTTTGTTGGCGGAAAATTGAAAATGTTAAGGAAGACTCACTATGTGAGAGTTATAATCAAAGAGAATAGAGAAGAGGGGAGATATTTCTTTGAAGACTAGTGGGACAGAGACAGATTTTTCGTGAGAGACAAAAAACAAAACCAAAAAAATTAAAGTTCGAGGGACAAAAAGTGTAAAGTTTTTAAGCAGGGGCATTCAGAAAAGTTGGAAGGACATATAAAGGTTCCGTGGAATATTCTTTACATTTAGCCAAAAAGCGGATGTAGGTAGCAATTTATGAAGTTTTTTGACGTTTTCTGCACCAAAGGTAGTAGTGATAAAAAACAAAAACTATTTTAGCACCGTGTTCTATAATAGCACAATTTTACAATATTATGCCAGTATTCATTAAAAAATACTATTCACTATTTCACTGAGTTTATAAACTATGAAAAAATACAACCCTTTCACAAATTAAACTATGAAAATTTACTTCATTTTATTTTTGAATATAATGTTTGCAATTAATATATCGTCATTTTAAAGCAAATCAAATGCTATTATGCATATAACAAATCGTCAAAGCAGAAAAATCAGAACTTTAAAAAAAATGATGATCCTGTATAAGAATTCAAACGGGAAAAAAAATGCAATTTTTTAAAAATAATTTGGTGGATGTGGAAAAACAGAATGAAAGGTAAATGAATGTGGTCGTACCATTGTAAAAAATATTTGATTTTATGTATAAAGTATAAGCACGTGATTGAATGATTTAGTTTATTTTATAAAAGAAAATTTGTTTCATTAATTAAAAGCCATGCCTCAAAATCAAACGAATACATATAAAAAATCGAAAGAAACTCAACTCCATCAAACTTTAGATCATTGTAAAGTATATATGACTCTTGTGCATGCCCTCTAACACATAAATGTTTAGTTATATAGCCTTACACAAGAAGGTCTATCGATCCATTATAGTTTTGAGAAATATGAAATAAATCTGACTCTGCCAATTGCAAACAATGATATGACGTGTCTTGTATGATCATATAAAGTATCATCAATCAACTATTCAACCACAAACGTATAAAATTCCCACAAGGAAAGACAAATAATCCCACCAAGGGGATAGATAAACTATTAAACTCTAATATAGAGGAGAGGCTATATTATTTTGAAAAAG
This sequence comes from Corrigiola litoralis, assembly GCA_901111285.1. Lineage (NCBI taxonomy): Eukaryota > Viridiplantae > Streptophyta > Magnoliopsida > Caryophyllales > Caryophyllaceae > Corrigiola > Corrigiola litoralis. Next base: position 14,560 of record CAAKMY010034033.1, on the reverse strand, counting down.
AATAATTGAAATGAACATATTTACGAAATCCACGCCATGAATGGTCAAAAATTGGCAAATTCTGGCCTAGAGAAGTTTTTAAATGGAGACTAGGTTAAGAGAGAGGAAGAAAGAGGAAAAAGAGAGGCATGATTAAATGAATTACTTAGTAAGTTAGTGTGCTATGAGTTTAAACAAACAAAGGATATTGTTGGATTTGCTGAGTCAACAACAGTTTAGATAGATCATCATAAGATATCATATGTTACTAATAGGAAAATTTCCGTTTTTGGTGCCTGTACTTTGGCGAAATATCATTTTAGGTTCCCGAAGTTTGAATATTGTCATTTTGG
>CAAKMY010034033.1:0-14191 GCA_901111285.1 Corrigiola litoralis | reverse complement strand
TAACTCCGTTAGTTTCTTCCGTTAAAGTTCTTACGTGGCTGTAATTTCCCTTAATTCTATGTAAAAATTGTTTAAAAAATAAAAATAAAATAGTTATAAAATTATTTAAAATTATTATAAAAAAATGAAAATTATTTTGATAAAAATTGTGTTTTTGGGTTTTATTTGAAAAAATGAAAATTAAAAAAATTTAGAATTCTGGGTTTTTTTATTTATTTTGAAAAAAATTATCTTTTTGGGTTTATTTTAGGTAGACTATTTATTTATTTTTGGTCTTTTGGGTAGAATTTGTTTTTGGGTTTTTTTAATATTTCATAATGTTTTAAATAAACTTTACATAAATAAAATACAAATTGTTGCCACGTCACCAAGTTAACGAAGGAACTGACGAAGTTACTAGTTAGGTACCCAAAGTGGAATATCGTTTTATTAGGAGCTACCCAAAAAAAATATTCAAATTTCAGGCACCTAAAGTGGCATTTCGCCAAAGTTCAGGCACCCAGAATGGAAATTTTCCTTACTAATATATTGAGTCTACTTATATTGATATTGTGCAGATTATGTAAGGATATTTCTATTCCCTAAAAAGGGAGTAAAATTAACATGGAGGAAATAATTACCCGTAGGTAGTATAATAATATTTGGTAATCCTTTTTTTCTCTTAGGTAGGAAACTTGTTATGTATAAAAAATAAATATCTTTAGTAGGAATATGAGAGTATCGATATAAAGATTGAAGCTACTGAAACAAAAAATGGAAAATGGTAGAGTGACAAATGGCACAATTGTTTGTTGCTTAAGTACATGGTATAGATATTTAAAATGTCACAACTTAAAAAAAGTGGTATACAAAAGGTACTCCTTCAAATTTTAGGATGGAAGAGGGGAGGGTGATGTCAAACTTTGTGATTTCCTTATAAGCCCTCAGTTTGAAATGTTTATGACAACCGGATTCATCTAAAGTTATGTGATTATTTTCAAATATAAGGGGTAAAACCGTCCTAATATACCTGAAAGAAACCGTCCCCCTAAAAATATTCCTGTAAGAAAACTCAACAGCAGCAGGAAAAAAAAACATGCACCTCCTTAGAGATCGGGGGCTGCGTAATAGCATAGCAGTCAAAAAATATTTGTAGTGTTGAAGGATCCTCAAAAAAGGGTTTCCAAGACGGAGGAACCTGCAATAGAATCAAATAGATATCATCAATATGTATTGGAACTAATCATGATCATTGTCTTAACCCACTTGGTAAACATCTATGGAAAAGTTCTTGTTCAAAAAGGAATATCTAACCTGCACAGCCCCAAACTCTTCAGAGCTCTCATCAACAGTTGTACCGACAAAGTCAAAAGATAAACACTTAAGAGCAAGTGAAAGCGCCAACTCTAGCAACTTGCTTGCCACTACATTTTAATTTACGGAAAGACGTTAAAATTTGAGATAGAAGATTCAGATAATAAAAGTAGAGAAATATCTAACAGATTACCTTCGCTTCTAAGTTGCTGCAGAGATGTTAGCGATATTTGGAATATTTGGAACAACGACTGATCCCTGAAAGAACAAGCAGCCCTCCGGTGACGTGTGGACGGCAAACCTGAAATAGGCTAATTACAAAGAAGACTTGCTAAGCTATTGTCTGACAAGAATGAAATCGAAATCAAATATAAAAGCGACATTCTGAGGAATTGAATATGAAACGGATAAGTTTACAGCAATTTGTAAATGAACGTTTAACGCAAAGGGTTTTGCGACAGCACGGTTTATCAATCATCCATCTATGTAATGAATGTTTAAGTTTTATCCTAACCAAACACTCTACTCAAGCTTCACTGCCTATGAAAATATCACAAGAAATCTCTAAAGAACCATCAAACACACATCAACTACAATTATTGATCAGACCACCAATAGACTTCCAAATCTTTTATACTCATACTTGCAGGAACAAGATCATTATGGAACACTGATCACTAGAAATACAATATATAGAAGGAAAGAGAGGGATGACAGAAGATGGGACTCAAATGAGATTAATTATTTAGTGTCTTCCCCAGCGGAACATTTTTTATACATAAAATATTAGGATTGCAGCAAATCAAACTTTATGGTAAGAATGGACCCATCCACAGACATTCCTACCCATTCACAGCCACCCTTGGAATAGCATACAAGCCTCTTTCCAAAGTGATCTGCCCTTACTCCAACCAATAGTAACATCTCCATGGCGGGGTTATATATGCTCCAGCAAAGTCTGCAAACGAACCTAGTCGAATACCACTGTCGCAAATAAGATCCTCCATAAGAAGGAACTCAACATTGCAATGCAAAATTAAAGAAATCGTTGTCTCCTCAACATCAAGGCACAAAACACACACATCAAGCAACTACCATTTAGTTGGTCTTCAACTCTGCAGATTGTCAATAGCAGTCAGCATACAAAGCAAGCTGTTCACATAAACCATAAACACCTTTTTGATGAGACCTTCAATCTATGATATTAGCAGTAAGACAGTATCAAATATCTTTTACCTCATTAATTAAGTTCTTTCTTATATTTTCTCCATAGCCTCTCCCTCACAAATAAGACATTAAGACAACATTTAAGAACTTTAAATAAATAAATAAGGCCAAACCTGATTCATCTCAGAGACAAACTGATTTAATATCCTCAGTCCAATCGCGTAGTGATGGGGTGTTGCCTGATATGTTGCCATAGATAAAAGATTCAGTCATAAGAATACAAAAAACTCGTCTTGTGCTATTTATTTAGATAAGAGAAACTATGACATTGTAAATTTTGCTGCAACTTCCAGCAAAAGAATACACAATAGGCAAAGTTCAGTTTGGACTAATACAATTATGTATTTGGTAAGAATTTATAACTGAATCCAAAGACAAACAAAAAGAACACTTCTCAATTACAATCACAGGAAAGGGATGTGGATAAATAGCAACTCCAACTAGTAGTGGTAATCCAAAGATGAAAATTCTTTCCGATTAGAAAAATAATGATATTATTAAAGATTGAAAGATAGCATTGAGGGTAAAAAGGTCTGCCTATCTACAAAATTACAAATCTGCCCAGTTCTTAACTGGAACCCCCTTGAAAACACTCAGTGGGGCACTAGCTAACGAACCCGTCCCATAACCCAAGGAATGACAAATTTTCAAGAAAAAAAAAATGGAAAAAAAAAAGTAACTTAGCCTCCTTGCTCCCACCCAGACCACAAAAGAAATGCAAAACAAGTCTCAACTCTCAACTCTGCACTAGAACACACCTAGTTCCCTTTTGAAAACCCAACACCTCAGCTTAAGAATGCAAGCTCTCTTTACGGTGCCGGCTGCTTTATGGTTCATGGAGGATTAAATATTGAAGATAATATTCAAGGCCCAAGACCTGGTACTGCTCGTAGTTCGAAAATTGAATATCTATGTCAAGTGCAGTAAAACAGGAAAGGAAAAATATATTCAAAAAAACAGAAACAAGATATTGAGGGAACCCCATTAAAGGTCCCATACCAACTCTATTTATTCTATTCAGTATTTCAGTCAAATAAAATTCTTTTCTCTTTATTGAAAAATAAAAGTAATTAATGAAATCACATTATAGCTTTGGTGAACAAGCAATCCACCTAGCTAAAAGGTTACAAATGAATCCAACTCCTTCGAATTAGGATAATTGGAACACCTTCAAAACTCAAAAGCACCATTAGCCTTTGCCCAAAGGGACGGAAGGTAAACTACCCTCTCAAAACTTAGTTTAAAGAATGATGAATTCCCGTAGAAAGACGTGAATTCAATCCCATCCAAATACTCCAGAAAGTGGCTAGTCAAAGCACAATTCCACAACAGCTTTGCTTGTTTACTTCTACCCAACCCAACAAAGGAAGTACAAAACAAGTCCAGAGTGCAGCTTGGAGACACCCACTGGTCGTCAAGCATACATACTGGCCTGCACCACAGCAAGTGTACTGTCTCACAGTGAAGAAACAGATGTGAAGGAGTCTCACTGTTTCGGCCACACATCTGGATTAAGAGCAATACCCATCTACTGCTCAAGATTATCCTTAGTATACAGCCAAATGATTATAAGGTCTACTTCACGTAAACAATACTTCTTACACTTGCTTACAAAAATGATTGCATCTGGAGCAAGCGTAGTAGGAGGTTACCTCATCATGAGACATCTCTTGTAAAGTACACCAGTGGGCTATATCCTGTAATAGGGTGCATAGTATAGAGGTTTCAAACCCTTTTGATGGTGAGGTAATCTCATTAGAAAATTGACCAATCAAATTACTTATGTTCAAACTAATTCCAGGAGCTAAATTTGATATTATCTAAAGAGATAAATGTATTGATGGGAAACCGGTTGTTTAATCTTCTGATAATAGGTTCATCTGTTTAATTCTCCCCATGCCAAAGGGTTTCTCCTTACGTCCTATTTGGAATGTCCAACAGAATGACAGCCTTACATAATTTAGCAGCTAAAAATGTCACTTACTAGGAGTCATGGCGTACACTTAAAAGGTTTCATTCTTAATGATTATGTGAACAAAGGAAGTTAGTTTTATGGTGGGAATATAACTTTAATGTGCACTTCCTCTCCACATTAGTTGAGATGATGAACTCCCATACAGAGATGAATGCAACCTGCTAATAGATGTCGACTATAAACGAATTTACATCAAGGTCAAAAACATGGTGATTGGCAATTCCAGAACCTGTCCCAGCATATTGTGTCACGAGAAGATTCAGCACCTATCCGGCGAGATCAAAAAGTTGACAGTCCTACCCCTATCTAGTCGATACTAGCGGAAAGGTGATTTCACGAAATACCACACTGGCTAACTTTCTCCATAAAGGGGAGAAGCAGTATAAGGAGAGAACAAACAAGAGTGATTCAAAACCCAACACCCAACGCATAAAGGAGAAAAGGGAAAAGGAATTAAACAGTATAACTAGATGCTCAAGGTAAACCCCAGACAACACGAAAAGACATAAGAATGGTAAAAGAAAAGCAGTTGGGGGGAAAATATGTTTAAACAAATGGATAATGCGGAAAGATAGACTAAATAAGACAGCTTCATATACACACTACATCAAAGCAAATGTAAACACTCAGAGGTCGCATTTTTTTTATTATTGACGAGTAAGCATATACATTTTGAAAGCAAATCATGTAATCACCTGGCTGAGAAAGCTCATGGACTCTTTAACCAGATCTCTGAATCTATCATCGTCCAACCAACCAAACTTCGTGAGGCGGCACAACAGTTGAATCAGAGATTGAATCACAAAATGCTGCAATTCCGGGCCCCTTGTAGCCAGATAGTTTATGAGGTAGTTCCCTTTCACACAAAAAGAACAATAAGCAGAGCATAAAACAAAAAAAAAATGTAATCAGCTAAAAGTAGCCAACAATCCCACATTTCCATCCCTATAATCATTCAACATAAACTTATTTACCAAACGACAAAATAAAAGGCTAGGGCAAGCAAACGTGACTACTAATAACTAACATACACCAACTTAATCAACACAAACAACAAAACAAAAGGACAGGGCAAGTAAATGTCATTATTGATACATTCAACTCGCACGACAAAAATCAAATGCCAGGGCTAGTGAAAGTAATTACTCATACCAAACACTCATTCGATATAGTATAAAACCACTTATTTAACCGCCTGCAAGGGATGTCTAATTTAGTAAGAGAGGTGGTGAGATTCTCCTTGGTCTCAAATTCAACCCCTAGAGGAAGCAATGGAGCTTGTTACTAGATAATCATGAGGTAAAGCCTCTCACACTGGATTCCACAAGCTAAACCTGGTTGTTTGGTTTTATGCCCGAAGTATTTACCCGCTGCGCACATCGACAGTCCAAGGGGGGCCGTGGCCCCAAAATTTTCCTTTCCTATTTAATTGTTGGCCCCTTCAATAATTTTCTTCTTTTCCTTAATTCAGTTGTTAAAGCTAGTGATAACCGAGAATAGCAATGTCAATACTAGTCGCCCCCACCCCCCACCCTCCCAATTTTTCCTGGTTCCGTCACTTACTGCGCAGCAAAGGTAGTGGTCGCAGGTTCCAACCGTCACTCAATCGAATAAACAACTTATTCAATCCGACCGACAAAATCAAAATGTCAGGGCAAGCAAATGTGATCACTAATACCAAACATTTATCAATTCATCCAACACAAAACAAAAACTCATTCAACTCGAACGAGTCGACAAAAACAAAACCAAACCCCATAGCATAAGCAAAAGCAACTCCCTTACTAATATCAATTCGAAGCGGCAAGGCCAAGGAATTATCAGTAACTTGCTTGAACAAGCTAGAACTAGCAAGCATCAACGCATACGGCGTCAAAGCATTGTCCAGAATATACTGGCACTGCGGAATGTACTCCGTGTTCACCGAAAAGCATCTCAAAGTGTTCTCAGCGTGCGCCCTCTCCGCCGAATCCTGCGAATTGTACAGCCTCTCACACAATGCCTCCAACTGCTGCAAACTCTCCATACTCCTGACCAACCAATCAACAATCAATCAGCCATTCTAACAATGCAAATTAATTGAATTAATGTGATCGATCGGGGTGATTTTACCTTGGAAATGAGATTCCAAGTTGAGATCAAGATCATTAACTGGGGGTTTTATTAATTTTTTAAGGGGTTTTTTGTTTTGTTTTTTTTTTTCTTTTTTTATTTTTATTATTATTTTGGTGAGTGTTTTTTTAAGCGTGAAGGATTTATAAGATGGTGAAGAAAGAGTAGAGGGAGTTTTGTGTCCGTTTTTATAGGGGAAATGATAAGGAAATGTTGTTCTGCAATGACTGCTATCTCATGATTTTGCTTACATTTTTGATGATAGAGTCTTGAAATTAATTTTACATGTTATCACTTTTATATAAGTGTTTTTTTTTTTAAGTTTCAAAATAGAAATTAAAAATTGGTTTTTTTTTTTGAATGGAAAATGTTTTTTATTGAATTTGGGTTAAAGTACTAACATTGAATGTCTTGTGTATTGGAGTTGTACCGTGCGTCAGTCCGTGAAATGACATCATTACTTTAGTTTTGAAAAAAGACGTTAGTTTTGGAAAATTGCGGACAAGAATTGAAAAGTTTGTTACTTTTGGTCCACTCAAAGATCGAAAAATTTGATGAAATTGAGTTTGAAGAACTAGATGAATGGAGAAAACGAAAGAGAATATGTAAGCAAATTAGTTGTGTTATCCGCAGGTAGGGAAAAATAGACACACTATTTTAATTTGTTAAGGAGAAGGAGTACGTTTTTACAATCTCATCTTGAAGTGACTCACTTTGTTGAACTTTTGTGGGTAATAATTTGTTGAAGAAATAAAGAAAAATGATACAAAGAGTTCACGTGTAAGAGTAAAAATAATGTACTCAAATTGATCATTTCTGCTTACGTGTTATAACTCGATCTTGCCTTAGTAGAACTTTTTCTCAAACAAAATGATAATACACATCAATATGCTTTCTCTTTTTAGGAGAAAACGAAAGTTATTTATTTCTGGCTAAGATAGTTCATAACGCGACACTACAATTGATGAAACTAAGGGAAGGCCTAAAGTAACCACAAACAGATTCACGAATTCACAGACACATCAAGATTATAAACTAAAAAACACAAGTCCCTAACTGAATTACACATTCTGCAGCAAGACTGAGCCAGGAGGTTACATAGATAGCGCAACAAGGTAAACATTGTAGGCCAACTTCGCATTTTTGGGAATTGTGAGAAAAACCACCTTTTCTTCAGTCCTATCAATGAGATGGCGGGCAAGTTGATGAGTAAGAGTATTTGCTTCTCGTCTAGCATGATTAAAAACAACCATAACATCATATGTAGTGATGATTTTGCAGATATCAATAACCACACTCTTGAGAGGGTGGTTATTCATATTGTTGTTCTCTTCAAGCAGTTTCCTAATGGCTAAGGCATCAATCTCCAACTCCACATGATTCAACTTATAGTCTTCGGGCAGTCTGGAGACCTTCACGAACATTCAGTAACTCAGCAGCCTCATGAGAGACAACATCAAACTTGGCATCAACCCATGAGCCAAATACCTTTGTCATTTTGAACAGCACCACCACCACCAGACTTGATAGTAGCAGATGTCCAAGAAGCACCAACATTATATTCATCTTAACAAAACCTTTCTAAAGAGGTTTCCAAGTGATAATAGGTTTCTCCATCTGAAAAATTTTGTCATCAATTTGAAACACTTTTTGGGAAGCCTAGTTTTATCAAAAACCGTTCTATTTCGAGTTCACCAAAGATGCTAAAGGGCAGTGGAGAAAATAGAAATCTATTTTGTGCTTTGCGAAAGATTAAAAGCAATCCAATCAATCCATGATAGAGAGTAAAAAACAGGTTAAAGTTGAAACTTGGAATTTTTTTCAAAGATCCCAGTCCAGACATCAGCAGCAGCAGCAGGGCAGTCTCTGAAGATATGAAGATGATATTCCATATAATTCAGACATCTATCACATTGAGGGTCAATCCCAGGGATGATTTTGCTCGGATTAAGGGAAGTTGGAAAAATGGAGTGAGCACAGTTCTAAAGCAGCATTTTGTACTTATGGGGCGTCTTAATTTTCCAAATAAGTTTCCATCTAAAGCACTTATTCTCATTAGCAATATAAAAAGATCCTTTGGAACCAAAGCTTACAGTATAGTCTCATGAAGAAGTGTTCCCCCCAAATTAGAGTGTCCTTAACAAAAAGTCTTTGGCAATGGGAATACATTTGATAAGTTAGATGATGTGAGTGGGAAAAAGGTGAACAACTTTTGAAAGATCCCAGGTAAAGTCCTTAATTAGTGATCATTGTAGCAACTCGCCAGTGCGCAGTTGATTGAGGAATATGAGAAATGATTAGATATAAAGGTTTATCCCTAATCCAATGATTTAACCAAAGGAGGTATTAAGGTCATTGCCAATGCGAATGATGGATCCCTTTTTAACAATGTCAAGTCCCTTAATAATGTCTCGCCAAATAGGGGAATGATGAGAAGCACTAATGGCATCCAACACATTAGAAATTTTAACATATCTGGTAGATGAGGAGTTTAACCCAAAGTCTGTGTGGCTCTTTGATAATCTTCCAAACCAACTTAGCCATGAAACACAAACTCCAGTGGTAAAGATTCCTAAAGCTCAAACCATCCAATTTGGTAGGGGAGCAGACTGTGGCCCAATTTAGCCTAGACATATAATGCTTGCAATCTACCTTATTCCAAAGAAATCTTCTACAATCTTTTTCCAAAGAATTTAGAACAAATTTAGGGAGCAAAGAAGTTTGCAGGGAATAAAGCGGATAAGAAGCAAGAACAGTTTTAATGCATGAGAGTGCATCTTCTGGCCATATTAAGAAATTTAGCCTGCCAACCCCTAATCCTATCTTTAGTTTTGTGAGCATATCAACATAATCATGCTTCCTAAGTTTGTGAGAGAGAATGTCAACACCAAGATACTTCTTAAAACTAGTAGACCCTGGAATGTGACAGTAGGAAAAAAGCCAGTGTCTAAAGGAAAAGTGAGTCTTCCTAGGAAATTATGGACGTCTTTTTGAAGAAACAAGAGATCCCCATGACGAATGTTTTTTTGAATCTCTAAAAGACGCATCATCTGTCTTACTAAAAGGGCAACTTTTTTCATTTCCAAAATTTTCTTCTCATCTTCACTAGAAATTGTGCGGTAAGGAGCAAGAAAGTGAACTTGCTCAGGTGAACATAATGCATGATTGTGCTCTGATATATATCCCGTAACATGTCACTACTCTTGAAAAATTTCACGAGTTATTTTCAATGTAATTCTCATAACTACCATACATCCACATCTTAAAGCTTTTCTATTTCTTTGATCCTTGGAGGGATAAACTACTTTCTTTTCGAAGAAACCTTCACGAGACAACAAAGATCTCGCCTCTTCCTTTTTTTTTCATTTTTGTTAATAAATCGACCTTTTCGAACTGCAAAACCATTTGTTTTGGCAAAATTCTCTTAAAATCTATAAGCTTCTTACTCATGAAGAAAAGATTGACCAATAAAAGGTTCAAAAAAATTATTGGGGTTATTGTCCTCATTATCATCGTTGTTTAGTGCAAGCATATATGTTCTCCAGAATCATCAAATGTTTCATCATATAGAGAAGCATTCAAGTCAATTAATTTTGTACTTTGCCATCTACATGCAAAAAAAAGGGCCACTTATATAATTGACAATGCAATATCGTCTTAAAATTACAAATTTTCACATTTTACAACATGCCAAACTGAAAATCATACGGGTTGCTCTGTAGTTGTAATTATCTTTAGTCAATAATATACAAAAAATATTTAAGTACATGAATAATTATATGTCAAAAAAAGTACATAAACAATTACAATAGAATGATGATAGTACCTATTACTTGAACTACTTAACATTAATTGCAAATTAACATCTTCATTACTTGCTTCCATTATCACACACTTAAAAAAGTAAAAGTTGGCAGGGAGATATTGTGAGGTGAATAAGTTTTATGGAGTTGGTAAGAGCATCTAAAATGGTGAACAAAAAAATGTTTTTAGAAGCCTTAAGAACAAAAAATGGCTAAGAACACCAAAAATCACCCACAATGGTGAACATTTGGTGTTCTTAGCTAAGAACAAAAACCCATAAGAACAAAAATGACCAATTTTGTTCGTGTTTACGAACATTTTCACGAATAAAACAAGTGGGCCAGGCGAGTTGTTGGTTCAACAAAGAAAAAAAAATGAAAGGCAAAGTGTACAGAAAAGTGCGTGGACAACAACAAACAGGAAAGTAGTATAAGTATGTGAGAAACGCACGCTTGAACGTGTGGGAAAGAATACGTTGGGCCAGCGGCCAGTTTGTGTTGCAGAGATCCCTTAGTTTCGCGGCAAGTGTCAAGCTTTGACTGGGCAACGACTTTTCTTTTCCAAAAATAGCCGTTGGCTTATTTAACGGCTATTTTACAAAATTATATATTAAAAAAAATTATACCAACAATCATATTTTTTCCTCCTCTATAAAATGACATCCATTTTGGTATATTTTGACACACGTTTCATATTTCTATTATTCTCATATTATCGGTATCTGTTTTAAAAAAAATACATCAAATTTCTATTAATTTTATGAATTCCGTTTTTTTTTTAATAACACATTTTACTATGGATGAATTTTTTTTAATTTGGATGTCCCAACAAAAACCTGAGCATTTGCAAGCACTGCAAGCTCAATAACAAGAGCAACAAACTCAATTTCAATCCCCTCAAACTTAACTCCAAGCACCACATTCTCAAACACAAACACCACATTCTCAAAAACAAACACCACATTCACAATTCCAAACACAACGATCTCTCTTTCAATCACCAGAAACTCACTCTCAAACACATGAAACACGTTCCCAAATAAATTAAACTCAATTACAATCAAGCGTTGACGAACATGTAGAAGTTAATGATGACGAGGAGGAGGATGTGGATGAATGCTCAGCAATATCACCAAAAAAGCATGCTAGAAATCTTTGGATCGTTGAAGAAGATGAAGCGCTTGTATCCGCATTCATGAAGACCTCCATTAATTCGTAGATTGGCACATTTCAAAAGGAAGGTAAATTTTAGGGAAACGTACTTGTGAGATATGAGGAGGGTCGAGAAGGAAGGAGACAAGACTTCGTAAGCGCAAAACTAGTATGATTAGAAGTTGTTGGGGGAGAATAAATACAGTTGTGCAAATTTGGGTTGGTTGCATCCGTGAAGCGAGAGTAAGAAAGGAAACAAGTGGCAATGGTGAAGATGATGTGATTCAAGAAGCTTACAAAATTCATTTAGGAGACCACGGTAAGTTTGGTTTTGATCATGCTTATCGTCTTTTGAAGAGGTTCGCTAAGTGGTAAGAAATCACTCGTAGATCCCGTATAACTGCTAAAAGAAGTAGGCAAGTAAAGAAAGGAAGAGGAGGAGGGGCAAGTGTGGGGAATAATGTTGAAAGTAGTGGCAGTAGAAAGAGAAGCAAGATTGAAGTGGATCTTAATGAAGAAATTGAAGCTCCAAGCCATAATAAGCGGCCTATTGGAAATAAAGCTGCGAAGGTTGCATCTAAAGGGAAGAACATTGCTTGTCCTTCTCTAGATAAGCTTGTTGATTCATTAGATGCAATCTCTACTAGATCGGACCGTGATTATGAACTTGAAGTAAAGAAGACTGAAGCTGATTCGTTAGATGCAATCTCTACTAGATCGGACCGTGATTATGAACTTGAAGTAAAGAAGACTGAAGCTCAAAGGATGAAAGTCGAAGCAAGGTTGCTCAAAGCTCAAGTGCAAGAGAAAAAGATGAAGTATGACATGTGGATGCAATTAAATCAGAAATCAAATTTGGATCAATTTGACCAACAAACGAGGATGATGTTGATGCAAGACTTAGGTTATAACTTTAATCAATAAGCATGTTTAGTGAGTTAACTATTATAATGTTTATTTATATGCTTTTCTTGTTTGTGTTTATTATTGCAATGTTTTTTTATTCTTAAATGATGTACTTTTCAATTAGTGTGTGTAATTTCTAAAGTTAAATTATCTAATTTTTATTGCTTTTTCTACGTATTCTATGATTTTAATAATTCAATAATATGATAATTAATAAATTAAATATAATAAAATTAAATAAGATCTTAAAATTTATAAGTTAAAATGATTAAAAAAGTTAAAAATTAATAAGATAACATCATTTAAAAAAATGATTTCAAATTTTGTTTGTTAATTAAATACGATTTATTAAATATTTTATTAATTAATATTTCATTACATTATTATGATTTTATTATCAAAGTAATAACATATAATTTACTAAATAAGAAGGGTAATCAAATATAGTGGGAAAGATGATATGGTTGGGTATAGGTATAAAGTAGGAGAGAGAAAATAAGAACAAGTTTATGGTGTTCACCATTGTGGGAAATAGTTGGGCTTGTGCTTAGCAAGAACAAAGGGTGTGGTGGAGGAGTGAGGAACAATCTAAGAACAAAATTTTTGTTCACCATTGGACATTCTCTGAGACAGAAGATTTTTGGTGGCAAAACTTGGAGGGAAACTTACGCATAGTTAGAGTTCTGAGCATATAGTTAGATTTTGGGTGGGAAAAAGGAAAATAGTTAGGCTAATGGAGTAAAGAAGAAAGTTATTATTGATGAGAGAGAAAAAGATTGTAGCCTTAAATAAATCAATCACTATGTATATAATATATTATGCTAATATTTGGGATCTTTATTTAGGGTTTTGCTAGTGTCTGTAGACACATTTTAAGGTTTACTTAGTATATATTAATGATGTTCCTGAAAAGTATAAACAACATTAATATATTTGTATTGCAAGTTAGAAATGGCTGCAGGTTTGAATATAGTATTCCTAGGCCTGATTTATTAGTAAAAGACTTACTCAGAACGATTGTTATAAGGGTTTTATTTTACCATCTGATGATAGCTCGATGAGAATTTTGTAAACATATTTTTTAGTGTGTAGCCTCCTGGCTCCTGGGAGTGTACATGATGATGAGTTAGTCTCCTTTTTTAAATGAGTTAAGATATATGATTTTTATAGGTATTGAATGGAAAACTTACATTTTACCAGAAAAAAACTATATATTTGTATTCAACTGACCAAATTACCCTTCTTTACATCTTCTTCTCATCAATCCATTTATTTACCTTCCAAATCCCTACTCAACACATGAGTACATGACTACCAACTCACTATCCCCTTAACCACCCACCACATTACCACCATAAAAGCACCGCCCCTACCCCTGCCCACCACACGACCATATTTTCCCTTCTCATTTTCTCCACCGTGAACACCCTCTCCTAGCTCAACGACCCCTCCCTTCACCATCACCGACCTACCACCTTTCTCCCTTCCCAACAGATACCACCTCCCTACCACCCTCGGTAAAACCCTCACCTCCACCGCACGACCCCTCCTTACCGAGCCCACGTCCGCCCACTCACACACCTCCACCCACACCATCATCATCTCCCTTGCCTAATATACGACCACCAATCCACCACCCATGTAACACCCCATGAGTTGGTGTCCCACATCGCTAGATGATGTGTGGACTTGATGGTCTGTAAGAGGTAGCACCCACTACCAT
>CAAKMY010034030.1:0-12137 GCA_901111285.1 Corrigiola litoralis | reverse complement strand
TATGAGTGCATGGAGCATCATGCATTGGGTGCGCAGTATAACGATAATGATCACTTGTAAAAAAAAATAAAGGGCACCCATTTCTTGTGTAGCGCGATGATTGGGTATTCAATCTACTGGATTAAATCGTTTTTTTTTTTTTTTTTTTTGCGACAACAGAAGTAAACAAACTAGAATCTAACAAGACGGGGTCTAGCAATGCCACTCAAATCTTCGTTAAGAATGGTTGCAAGCTCCGAAGGGGGGTGTTGATGACAATGAACTTGTTGGCTTGATTCACGATTAGTCTATTCACAGCAATAACTACCACGTCACCATATTAACGGGCAAAAATGACGTCGTTAGTCTGTGGGCATCCAAAGTGGTATTTTGTCAGGTACCCAAAACAGAATGATGAAAATTTTGGGCTTCTAAATTGGCATTTCGAAAAAGTTCAGGCACCCAAATTTTCCTATAAGAAAAGAACTAGTATCAAAACACTTAGAACAACCGGTATGGGGTTGGTCTATCTTAACTAGAGGTCTCAGGTATGAGACTCGTTAGGAATGCAACAGTGTTGACGGAGAGCTTTGCTGCCCTAGTGATCCTACCCGACTCGAATTCAGACTAAATCGGATGGTGAAAGAAAGAAAAAACTGTTTAAATGGTTAAGTTTTCTTACCCCAAATTTGATTTTTATCGCGATTTTGCACGTACATTTAAAAAAAAAGTATATAAACCTGTTTGTCTTGTCATTTTTTACAAACCCAACAGAGAACATGCACAACAACCTTAAAACATCTCTCGTAATTCACATAGTGATAACAACATTCACTGATCATCCACTTTTCTTGTTACTCATGGTATTATTACTTCTAATAGGAGCAAGGTCGGCCGAATGGTTAAAAGTTTCATGAATTATCCCATGTTCGAATTCTCATATCCTCTGCCCCCTGGCTCGCAACATTAACTAAAATGGTATTACTATATCTTTAGTATGCCCTGTTTTTCATTTGATTTTGTTGACTGTTCTTAAGTCTGAATGTTTCTATATATGTACAAACTGAACTGAGTTGCTATGATTGCATCATAATTTTTAAACTTAAAAATTGGGTTGCCATTTAGTTGCTAATGTTATCCTTTACTTGGTGTAGAAGAGGCACAAAGGCAAGATGTAGGTGGGTTTGCCTACAACCTCGCAACGACTTTACCAACTAAGCTAGGTGACATTCGCATTCAGTGACTGTACTACTTTGATTTTGGTTGTAAAGGGCTTGATTGAGTTACTAAAATTGCTTAGTTTAGGATTAAACTTAACTCCAATATTACTATGTTTAATTTGTTTGGGATATCTAACATGGGTGATTTTGTGATTTTAGCATTCAATTCTGTGATTTTTCCTGCTTTAATTTGGTTGTTGATGTTTGAACTCTGAAAATTCGCTTGAGTTTATGTCGAAAGTGATGCAAATATGTAGTCTTAGATACCCAGTAAATATATGCTACTTCTGGAGTTTTTAGATGAATATAGATCATCATTGGTATTAATTTTATAGCTAGTGATATAGATGGGATAAAAGGACTGTAGAAAAAATGGTCAGTGTAGGTCCTTTAATTAGAGGAGAAAAGGGTTGTTGTAAATTAAAGGGGAAGGCGAAACGGATGTGTCGTGTTTTACATCTATAACTGCTAGCTGAGAAAGTCTTGGATTCCTCTAGAGAAAACCTAATTACTAGCAATTCTCTTCATAATTTTAGCTTACTGAAAACTTGAAATTCTACAAAAATAGTGTAGCCATGATAACAGATAGATGCATAACCATTGATTTCGATTCATGTCATAAATCAATGGTCAAGATTAAACATTACAGTGCATTGTAGATTATCCACTGAAAACTGATATTCTTTGTTATTTATGGACTATTATCATGGGTTGGGAAAGCGAATTTCGAGTTGTGAAGAAATCAGTTCCTCCTCCTCCCCCCCCCCCCACCCCACCCCTACCCTTGTGGGTGAAGGAATTAGGATTTGTTGATCAACCAATTGATCAATGTTTGATTTGATGTTGGTGATGACTGATTTTTAAGCAGACATGTTGCATCGCCCTGGTGACTCTTTCTAGGGATGGTAGTTTCTTCTTGCACTATATTTTTGGTCTTATAAAGTTTGACAAATTGTTGTATGTCCAGTTGGTATGTATGCTTTAATTTGTACTATAATATCTTAATTTAGAAGTGAAATATTGAGTAGATGCACCAAGTATTTTAGAAAAACTTGTGCATGTCGAATAATTCACTGCTAGAGCTGCTGTGGGACCAGTTTTGTTCATTATTCTTTTTCAACTTTTATTTGTACAGGAAATCGTAATTACAGATCACCCACTGTTGCGGATCTCCTTCTTTGATTGAGTGTGCATGGATGGGCACATGGGTTTTCTCTTGCTTTTCCTTTAATGAGTAACTCTCCAAATACATGGCATTGGGCACTTGCGGATGACAAGTACTATTACCTTTTGGATAGACAACTGCTTGAAGGAGATCCACATGCACATTCATCCAAGCTGCTAACTTAGTAGCTGATGGATATCCTTTTTGATGTATGAATTGCTATATGTACCACCCTTGGCTTTTTTCCCATGTAGTTCCTCCAACGGCTAATTCTTTTGGAACTCGGCAACTAGAAAGCAATTTTTGTGTGCACTTGTCATCTAGGTACATAATCCTCCTAAGCTCATGGATCTAAAGCCTCGGGAAACAAACAAAGGTAGGGACCTTAAGAGGCATACATGACAGTTTCAGAACGGCAAGTGAAATGGACATGAAAATTTTCTTGGCAACTCAATAAGTTTATCACGAGTAGACAAACAAAAGTCAAGTTCAGGCTCCTTGATATTGCAGGAAATGGCCACTTGAACCATGTACGAGTTGGCAACTCTGTAATGACACTCATTAATGAGATGGACCTTTCCACTATGAGGCATGCCATTAAGATGCACTACTTTCCTTACAAGTTCTAGATGGTGATCTCTGATACTAGATTTTCATCTAGGTTATTGGCAATAGTGAAATTTTTATTTTAGCCAAGCATCAATAGAGAATATGTCAATACAAATGACATACTTTGCTGAAAGAAACGATATGGCAAGAAAGCATTCAAGTGGGTTAGGGATCCTGTCACACCTTATTCTGAGGTATAACTGTTATAGTTTTACTTGTGTAAGAATATATAAACCTTGCACAAATTACTTTGGTTTTATATGAATATGTATCATGTAAACAAGAGATGGTAGAAAAAGTTAGTTTATGAAAGAGATTCTCCATGGTTCTTGTTAAATTTTTACAGAAAATGTGTCGAGGAAGGAAAAGAAAAAAGAGCGATGAATGTAATGACTTATGACTGATCTAGGGCACTCATAGAGAGAACTTACATACTAGCTTGTATATTTGGGAAATCTTGTATAGTTGTAGCGACTTTTTTTCTGCCATTACTGAAGGTGTAATACCAAGGTGGTGCAATGGTCTGTACTTCAATAATAGATGTATGAGCAGTGGTTGACCATAAACTATATGCTGCGACACCTCATGATTTATACCTGTTAATTAGATTATATACAAAAAATTGACATAGCTGTCTTAGCCAAGGAAGAAACATACACGCAAGATGTTCCGTCAAATTAATGCTTGTGTTTGAGAAGATTTCCGCTGTAACTTCCTGCATTAATTACCTGTAATATTCATAAACTACGCCCCAGTCTATCGTAGAATGTACTTCTTTCTTGCATGTGCGGCACTCAAGTGGTGAAAATGCTCCCTTGTTTACAGCAGCTTATGGCTTCGGATATATATGTTGTGGTTTTTGAATTATTTTCGTAGAAGCTGAAGATCTTCGAAGGCTCTACTTCTCATATCTTGTTGCTGTATAAGCGCAGTTATACAACACCATTACAAGGGCATCAAACGAACTGTTACGAAGGATTATTAAAGCAGTTGCAGAATTGTTGGTTACCAGTCTTGTGAATGTAAGCTGATCTTCATATATATATATTTACTATGTCTGGCAGGGTTTAGTGACGACCCTTAATAAAATTATTGTTTACATGTTTTTTTTTTTTTTTTTCTAATTCATTGTGCATTGACTTCGTTTTTAAGAAAACCTAGTTTGGTTCCTACTTCGATGATTTGATTGTATGGAGCTTAGTAGGCCATTTTGCATAATTTCTCGCTTGATCAGTGATGTTTAATTTAAAAGAATGTAAGCTAAACTTCCTATATATATATATATATATATTCAACTATGTCGGGCAGGGTCAATGATGACCCTTGAATAGATTTCTTGTTAGATGCTTTGTGATAATTCACTGTGTATTGACTTTGTTTTGGTGAAATTCTAGTTTGGTTCCTAATGTTGTATGGAGCTGAAGTGCTACTGATCATTAGTAGGACATCTTGCATATTAATTAATTGATCAGTGACAATTTGTTTAAAAGAAGATTTGAGGTGGTTATTCAAGAGATTCCTCACTGGTAGAGCTTCTTGTAAATTCAATAATATTTTTTGGCAAATGATTTCTTTTCGGTACTTTTGTATGTGTCTATTTTTATTTCTATCGATAATGTTTGCTAAGGTTTGAATACTAGACTAATATACTTATATAGTTATATGGTGAATGGAGAATTTTTCATATTCAAGGATGAGGGCTACTCTTTAGGTTTTGATATATCTATATGGGGATAATGTACATAGCTACTTGTCAAACAACACAAATTATCTAAAACGATGGTTTAATTTTAACTTGACAAAGAATTTAGTGACGGTTTGAGTCAAAAGTGCTCAGTTTTTATTAACTTTGTAAAACATGACCACTTAAGGCCAAAAAGTAAAAGTGACCATTATTCGACTGTGACCAGTCCTTTCCACATTGTAATTGACCCTTTTAGTTTGAAAAGTGAAGTGTGTCCTAAATCAACTTAGCAACAAACTGTCTCATACAAGACTTGCCGGTGAAACAATTAGCTATTTCTTTTTTTTTCAGTTAACTTTCATGTAAAGATACTGTCACACATCATGTGATGCTATCTTTGTATCATATACTGTAATCTGTGTTTTGTTATTCTTAAGACCATGCCATTTGAAGTCGAAATACCTGATGTTAAATTACTAAAGCTTGACCTAAACAGTGGTGGTCATATAGTGTTTTTTGCAAGTTTTAGCTAAATTCTCTTTGGACTTTTGTGCTTGGATGTCAAAAAAGTTTCTGCATAGTGAAATGTTTCTATTTTTTCACAATCAGTGCAGAGTCTAAGAACCTGCTTTTTTGTGGTACTCTAGGCTTCGCCTGCATTGTCTTGGAAAACTGCTATTAAGCTTGTAAGAGGATTTTTTTTTTGGTATAGTTACCTGTTTTCTGCTTTCAAAGATGAAAATTGAGGTCTTGTTGTGTTTCGGTTCCTCTCTATGAGACTTACCCAATACATTGATTGGGTGTATTGAGTTTTGCGGCCAAATTATTGGAATCGAGCTTTTTTCTGCGGATGGTCTTTTTCAGTTTGTGTCCCACAGTAATTTTGATAATATGTGTTTTTTTGGCTGATGCCAACATGATGAGGGGGATCCTGTGTTTAATCATTAGCTTGAGAGCAGCATGGTTGTGAAGTCTCCATGAGAATTATGAAACGTCATATTATTTAAATGTTTTGCTAAGTCATCAAGGTTAGTCCATTTAGCTAAATATTTTTACTAATAAGCTTCAGGGTTTCTCCCTCTATCAATATCTAAAGTTCCATCCATTATCATCGCATATTGGATCTATAGGCAGCTGCTCATGGACTAAATCTTGAGCTTGTTTGCAAAGTCACTTGGCTTCTGGAAAGCGAATCTAACGTAGCTGGCTTTTGTTTACCTACGTTCTCTTTTGTAAATTGATAGATTTGGCAATTTTCGTAGTTGGCTTGAATTGTCTTATATGTAATTGACTATGTTCATGTGTCAACTGGCTTTTCAAGGTAAGATGGTCGTTCTGATGATCATTTGTTTGGAATTGTGAGCGCGACCTTTACTTTCTGATAGTTTGAGTTCATTCAAATAAATGTGGATCGAATTTGTAAACTTTTATGTTTTAGCTGCAATACTTTGGGTACAATCAAATCTCTACCTATATTCACATGAATAGGTTTAATCACTTTGTGTATCTCTAAATTTCTGTTTTAACTGAGCAGTCCTTTAGTTTCCTTCCTGTGCATTAGTGAAATTGATAAGTTTGGCTGAGGAACCACATTTATTGGAAAATGATTGTATCTCATTTGCCCTAAATTGATCCAGGACTGAGACAATATCGGTGGGCGGGTGTCAAGGCTACCTGCGCCTTATAAGCTTCTGTCAGCTTATTGATGTCTTCAACCTCTAGAAATGGGCCATAATATTTTGGCAGATGAGACACTAATTGCTGATTGCCTAAGATGCTGTCTATCGAGGAATCAGCATCTGCATCAAAGCTGCAGTAAGTCACGTTCAAATAATTTCCATCAAATTTCTACTCACAGGCCTCATAGTGAAGATGAAGTTCCATCTACTTTGGTTTACTCTGCCTTGGCTTTTTATAGCGAAGTCCAGATTAAAATAGCAGTTATTAGCTTAGAACATTGTTGTGTTTTCCATTGCGTTCCCCTTCCTTAGTCTCATATGCTTTTTTGTTGGATATATGGGACCTATGGAAGGTAAGTTGAGGTTCTTTTTGTTTCATGTAAATAAGATTAGCTACATCATAACCTGGATTTCATGAAATACGGCAAAGATATGACACCATTGTAGCAGAGCTTCATGCCAGCATGTAGTCCATAAAAATATCTATGGTTTTCTTTAGTATGCCCCTTGACAAAACAAAAATATGTTTTTAGGAAATACTGAATTAGTCATTCCAGATACCTTTTCTTTTTTTTTTTTAAATTTCATCTGAATGTGTTCTCAAATGATATTTATTTCTTGTAGGAACTAAATCACCAGAAAAGGAATTATGTCATTGGCCAGCTTAGAAGATCTAGATGCTTTGTTTCCTTATGAATTTTAAAACAGGGTGAGTTTAAGACCCCAGGGTCTTCTCATAGTACTTGTACAATAAAACAGATAACTCGATGATTTTAGACCTTGTTTGTAATTTTGTTGATGGTATACTAGAGAGTAATAAATCTAACTTTATTGGAAAACGTCAAATTTCCTTAAGAGCCTCTAACTCTTATCTATTGTTACCAGAACAGTCCACTTCTCAGGGTTCTTAAGGAAACATAACTGGTCACAGAAGTGAGAATTCTAGATTTAATCATATTCTGTGAGTCAGGTTATATAAGGGGAACTCGTCTACTAAGATCCAGTTTACTGATTTGACATAAAAACTCTACATTTTATTGCTAGGTATTCTCGCATTCCCATTCCGATTGTTTCTTTTCCTTGTCTTGACATCTGTGGCTTATTAGACCCTCTTTGGGTAGTTGAGATAGGGAAATGAAATTTTATACTTTTTTATCTCCGTTATAGTCCCTATTTCTTGAATGTGGTTGGTTGTGAAGGAATTGTGTTCAGATCGGAGGCAGAAAGGTAGACTTCTCTTGTTTTAGCTTTGGCATTTTCCATTTTGCTTCTTGTACTAGTTTATCTTTTGGTGAGGGTGTTGGTGGTGGTGGTGATTTGAAACAGGAGAAAAAGAAGAGACAAGTACAATAATTCTCACAGGGTCTATGAAAATAAGTCTCTGTAATTGCTATATAACAAAAGAATGATTGCATATGAGTTAGCTCAAAGCAACGAAAGCCCTCTGGTGTGTTTGGGCTTCCTTGGCTAGAAAGTTGCTTACCTTGTTTGAATTCTTGTGGTTGTCTGATTTCCATCTATTCGAATTGGTTAACGACTCCCTTGTGTTGAGTATGTGAAAGGGATCTTCTCTTGGCTGTTTTTTTTGGAAAATTCTCTACGCTTGTCACTGGATCACAGCATATGAGGAGTTTTTCCTCTCCTTCTTAGCTTTTTATGATAACGATTATGCCTTATCTTGTAGATCATACTTCAGGCTGTAGAGTATCCATTTTTCAGTATCTCTTAAATTTTATAGCTTCGAGCCATTTACCTAACTTGCTTCTTCGTTACGTTCCGAAGATTGATCAGAATATTTGATAGTCCTTATTGTCCTTTGTACATTTATTGTCTATAGTTGCACTAAACTGAAACGGAAGAAGTAATAAAAGCTCTGGGTAGATGGCTATGTCATTTAGCAAAAGGTCTATGTCTTGCTAACTTTCCAAGTAACGGAAGGCCGAGTCCAGCCAAATGCATGCCTAAATTTTGCTATGAGTCGCTTTTGAGCTTTAACAGAATTTGTGCTTTTTGTAGTTTGCTGTTTCTTTTGGTTTTAGTTCCATTCCTTGTCTTGCAGTTCTCTTGTATTCCACACGAATGAGTCATCTCTTGCTGAAATCAAATTGGAGCATTAACATAAATCTAAGTTTTTCCTTTTTTCTTTTAGCTTGAGTAGGAGATTCGATGGATTACTGCTTGGAAGAAGGCGTGGACAGAATTAGTAGCTTGCCTGACGATATCCTTTGTCACATACTGTCTTTTCTTCCTACTAAAATTGCTGTAGCATCCACCATCTTGTCAACTAGATGGAAATACTTGTGGTCTTATGTTCCTGTTCTCGACTTTGACACTGGAATAGATCAAAGTTTCTATCCGCTTGCCGACATAAATGTATGTCGAGAATCAGAGGTTACTTTCCAAAGATTTGTGAGTAGAGTGTTGCTTCTTAATGACATGCCTCGCATTCAAAAGTTTCGGCTTATTTATGAGTGTCATTATAGTTCAGCACCAATCCGTACATGGTTTCATGTGATCGTTTCCCGCAGTATCCAAGAGCTTGAACTTGACTTCTGTTTGTGTGTTCGTGATGAACGTATTGAGTTGCCAAAGAAATTTTTCTTGTCCAATTCACTCGTCGTTATGAAACTGTCACGTATGCCTCTTAAGGTCCCTACCTCTGTTTGCTTCCCGAGGCTTAAAATTCTTGAGCTTAGGAGGATTATGTACCTAGATGACAAGTGCACACAAAACTTGCTTTCTGGTTGTCCAGTTCTTGAAGAGTTGATGATAGAAGAAATTGCAAGGGAGAAGGCAAAAGTGGTACATATATCCATACATACATTGAAAAGACTTTCCTTTGGGTATAAATATGTGATTGATATAATGTTGGATTGTCCTTATAAATTTATCATCAATGCCCCAAACCTAGAATACTTTTATATCAAAGGTCGTATATCAGATGATTTTGTCATGAACAATGTATCAAATTTGATTACTGCACATCTGGACCTCCACCGAACTGCTGTATCTGCTGATAACTACGGTTTCTGCCACCAACGGGTTTGTGATCTCTTCAAAAAGGTCGCAACTGTCAAATTTCTTTTTCTGTCTAGTGAAATTGCTACGGTAAGGCACCTTGTTTATGTAAATTAAATTGATTTTCTTTGCTTATTCTTTATCGAGGTTTATCATAAAGTAGTGTAACTGCGGGTTTGTCATTGATTGCGTGTTGACACAATACTTTTACTCATGAATAGTTGCTAGGTTCCGCCTATGATCGAAGTCTTCCTAGGTTTTCCAATTTGCAAGAGCTGGCGTTCAGTATCGGCTTTGATTTTTGCTGGAAAAGGCTACTAACCGAGTTTATTAAATGCTCGCCTTATATAGAAGTAGTTAATCTGAATAACAAGGTTAGCTATTAATTTAGTTTTCTGATGGTTTGATGATTTGAATCCATTTCGGGTTTGTTACCTTGAAACTTCTTGCCCTTGACAAAAGATAATCTGACTTTTGTGGTTTGCAGCAAGTACTTTTGAGGGAAATAGAGGAGCAGAGCAAGATCCCCCCTCAACCTATGCCTGAATATTTGCTGTCCCACCTCAAGAATATTCTGATTGTGGAGCTCTATACAAACTTCATCCCTGAGTTTGTAGAAAATTTGGTGCAGGATGTGAATGTTCTGAAGAGGCTGAAAATCAATTGTCAGTGTCCTGTCATGCTCAGAAGCCAGATTGGTCTCACCTCTTAAATGATGGACCTTCCTGCTTGGGAACTTGTTTTTTCTTCTTTCAACATGTTTAAGGCTTAGTGTTTGAGGAACTTGTGTTGTCTTTTCTTTTCGCCGTTTTTGTTACGCTGATGAGGGAATGAGTTTGCAGATGAATTGGTTAATTCTTCTTGGTTGTGTGATCTGAATGGTCTGTCAGTTTTCTATGTTGAACAGCTGGTAATATGATTCAAATGTTAATTCGAGTGTTGTTCCTGTTACTTTCCTTATATATGTGCTGTTGTCAAATTTAGTCTAGGATAATTCTACTCAGGTTAGACCAGCTTATCTGCTCTTCAATTTTCCCATGATAACGAAGCTTACCTGATTGCCTTTACCATGAAAGTATGCTTTTCTTAACTGGTACCATTATAGATTTATAGAGTATTCTTTGGGGGATGAAACAGTGGGTTTTGTGGGTGAGAAACATGATCCATGAGGTGCTTAAGATTGTAAATATGTTACCACCATGCAATGCAAGTTGGATGACACGCCCTCGTTAACTGATGCCCTGCTGGTAGCTACCAAGTTTTTAATGTCTATCTACCAAATTCCTTCGCAGGATTGTTAAGAGTATTTTGGACATCGTATCAATTAACTGTCCAACTAGAAGACTTCGCTTCTAACAACTTCAACAACACCAACTCACAAAATGCTCTACTTTTTCTACATCTACCAAAGGTCATGAGCTATTCCAGGTGCATAGCTCCTCTGTCAAAGAAGTGGTATATAACGGTAGTGGCTCACCAAATTTCGACTTGTACTACGTTTTCTTTATTTCTCTTTGTGACAATTCTATATTTTATTTTTTATCAGCAAAATCACATTCTTACCTTGCTATTTCATCTAAGTGGGATAACCAACACTAACCAAAGAAGACAATATCTTATTAAGTTTCGAAGGTGATGGATTTAGCAAATTGACCTGAATTGAGAGTGAAAGGATATTATTTTGTGAAGACATCACCAACACTTACGGGAAAAAAACCAGTATACTCCGAAAGTTTTAGAATTTCGAAATAAATATCTCATGAAATAAAATACAAGGAAGCTCCTGATTGAATCATCATCGAGGCTTGAAAGAGAAAGATAGTAATCTGATTCGCCATATTGTGGATAAGAGTATGATATCCATGGAAATTCATAAAGCAAGTTATCAAGAAATCGTGATATAAACTATACAAACCCGTTGAACTAAAAAAACCTCCCATGCATTCATAAATCCCTACGTGGCTACATGATGAAATATGTACATCCATCAAAAAAAAAGGAAAAATAAAAGGGCGTTATTAATAGTACTCAAGTTGGGTGCCAAAAATAAAAACAAATATCCATATGAAAAAACATTCTATAACGAACTTACATTGCATTCAACCGAAAAAACATGCTATAATGAAATTAAAAGCATCTAACATTTCCTATCAAAAACATTTTGACTACATTTTGACTTGCACACTTATCGATAAAGAACTTTTACTATCAATAACTTATTATACATTATTGAAAATATCATAAAATCTTTACAGTATGTATTGGCAACAATTTTCTATTATTTTTTTTTATTTTTTTACTTTTCTCAATTATAAAACATCATAAATAAATGCTGAAAAAATAAGAGACTATAAGATTCTTTTTGAAGGAAAATAAGATAAGTTAACTTAAAATAAAGTGAAGAGAACAAATATGTCCATTTTATTAAAGTTCTATTTAGCTCAACATTATGTTCATGCTAAATCTCTACATTATTTTTTCATTTAAGTAAATATCAAATATACTTTCAAAAAAAATAAAATTCGATGTCAAATACAAGAACGCTTTCAATACGTTTTAATAAATTCAATTCATTTTCAATAAGTTCAATTCAATTCAATTCTAACAAGCTCTATTCAGTTCTAATCATTTTAGGAAAAATAAGTTAATTCATATAAATTATATGGAAAATTTACATTTTGGTGCCCTGAGTTTTTGGCTAATTTCACTTTGGTTACCTGACATTTTGCTAATATCATTTTGGTTACATGGGGTACTAAACTTCTCCCAGTTTAGTGACCTAA
>CAAKMY010034027.1:0-11066 GCA_901111285.1 Corrigiola litoralis | reverse complement strand
AAAAAAAAAAAAAAAAAAATACAACGCTATAATAAGTGGAAAAGTATCTTAAAAACTGAAGACAGATAGCAAATTCAAATAACACACCTTCTTCCAATGTACTCTGTGTACGGAAGACAGCAGCATTATTCTGCATCACTCTTTGCATGTCCAGACGAATTTGCGAAGTTGGAAGAGAGCCATTTGAGTTTCTCAATTTGTGCAACCATTCAATTGTCTTCTCTCCAGCATCCTTAGCCAAAGGCGTCATCTTCTCACCTGCAGAGCACCAAAATTTAAGCATGTGAAAGATACAAGATTATTCACAATACGAATAACTAAGTCAAATTCTGTAAAATCCACAAGAGTCACAACCATGAAATGGCCAAGAGGGATACCACTTCACGAGCCCAAAGGAGGCTCCATCGCCAAACCTAGTGGCCATGGGAGGACTGAGGAGTCACTATCTAAGCTTATAAGGCCGTCCATTATTTCTTCAATATGGGCCACTCACATGTGAAGTATATCATGGGATTCTAACAGAGTTTGACGAAGATGCTTTACCAACTAGAATCAGAATACAAGCGGGTGGCGATTGTGCTTATAAATTCACTTGCCTGGTTTATTGATCTCTGCAATTCGGTTGGCGCAAGCTCGACCAAAAACAACAATGTCAAGAAGAGAATTTGCACCAAGCCGGTTGGCACCATGAACTGATGCACAAGCAGCTTCGCCAGCAGCCAATAATCCAGGAACCACTGCATCTGCGTCATTACCTTTGATGTTGACAACCTGACATGTAAACAACCATTTCCATTAGGCTACAAAAGTTCAATATGACAGCAGAAAAAACCTCTTAAACATTTAGTGCTCTTACCTCTCCATGGTAGTTCGTGGGGATCCCACCCATGTTATAATGAACTGTTGGCAACACAGGGATGGGTTCCTTTGTAACATCAACCCCGGCAAAAATAGCAGCTGTTTCAGAAATACCAGGAAGTCTTTCCTTGAGTACTTCTGGGGGCAAGTGATTTAAGTGCAGGTAGATATGGTCCTTCAAGGGTCCTGTTGAAAGTAGAGTTAGTAGTTCATTCAACATAGTGAAAATAGTTGTGACAGTACATGTAGGGTTAATCCAATGTAACGCAGATTAAAGGATTAAGATTTACAAAAGAAAAAAAAAATAAATATCACAATAGCCAGGGGGGATCCACCGTGAACTGAACCAAGATTCTTTTGTGATAAACCAAAGATTGATAACAATATTATTCTATATGCAGCATCAACTGGCCAGCTAGCATGTTCACAGACAAAAAGAACATTGTCATCTTCAACCGATGTGGATTCCACTAAGAGAGTTTGAGTAGGTGAATATGTTCATGTAAATATCTTCCTCAAATCTAACGACCATAAATCCTATGTTTGGGCATTGAAACTAGAGAGTTACACTATCATAGATATCATAAGTGAAGGCTGAATATCTAGTCTTACCTACACCACGGCCTTCACGAATTTCCATCGTCATAGATCTAGAAACAACATCTCTTGATGCAAGATCCTTTGCTGTTGGAGCATATCTTTCCATAAATCGCTCACCCTCACTGTTTCTTAATATACCACCTTCACCACGGGACCCTGGCAGCAAAGAAAAACTCAGTTTACAATAATATTCTTGCCTACATATTAATTTTCTCCAGTTTCGACAGTAGATTTAAAAGGAATGCTATCCTGACAAGCACAATAAAGGACAAAGCAGCCATGGAACGTAAGCAATGAGGCCAACTCCCAACACAAGCATGGTTCTATCCAGCAGGTAGCTTTTGTTTACCATTAAGAAAACATAGCACCAAACCAAGGTGAGAAGGACCAACCTTCTGTGATAAGGCATCCAGCACCATAGATACCTGTCGGGTGGAACTGCACAAATTCAAGATCCTGCAGACAAGAAACGATGCATTAGACAGTACAAAAATCATGTTCATTGCTTCAAATCTGTGTTTTCCACTAAACAATTAGACACAAACACAACAAACTGACGAGAAGACAACCTGCAAGGGAAGCCCAGCACGTGAAACCATTGCATTACCATCTCCGGTACATGTATGTGCAGAGGTTGCTGAGAAATATGCTCGTCCATATCCCTAAACCAGCCGTACAAGAAACGTATATAAAAATGCTGTTAACCTTAGAGGCGAAAATATTTGAAATTCGTGGCAAGCAGAAATACCCCAGTGGCCAAAACTGTTGATTTAGAACGGAATCTGTGTAAGGTACCATCTTCCATGTTTAGAGCAATCACACCTTGACAGACACCTGAGGAAAATATTAATGATTACGAAGATCCTCCACAAAGTATGGTCAACAAATTTATGCATTTCAAAACATGTGTCTTCTGACCCACAAGACATTAAAAACAATAAAACAAGCAACAGTCACTCTAGATGTTCAGGTGCTCTAAAATCACTTGACTCGGACATGTGAAATGGGATGGGAGAGGGAGATGGTGAATAAATAAATCAAGTCGAAATCACAAAGACTTTCTAAATTATCTACATAACAATTCCATAAATGTTTATAAAGCAAACGATATTATAGCATAGTATAGATACAGAGCAAAGAACCTTTCTTCAATTCTACAGAACAATAACGGCCTGCATAGTCTCGGAGAAAATACGAAAAAAAAAAAACTAACAAATGGTTAAGTTTTCTTGGTTTTATGAGTGAAGTTGTACTACAAAAATAAAAACTGACCTATAAATCCCACTACAGATCAACAGGAGAGTGGAAGTTTCAACTTACCTTCATTATCCATAATCAGATCCAAGGCAAAATACTCAACAAAGAACTGTGTATTATGTCTCATAGCTTGCCCATAAAGAGAGTGCAACAAAGCATGGCCGGTTCGATCAGCAGCACATGCACATCGATATGCTTGGCCGCCTGCAGCGAAAAAAATGACAGTGAAAAAAAGTCTCGGAAAGCCCTACAAGTTGTGAAAATATAATAATCTTGAGCTCTTTTCCTCATACCTTTTCCAAAATTTAAGCTTTGACCACCAAAAGCACGTTGATATATTTTACCGTCTTCTGTTCGTGAAAATGGCAAGCCATAGTTCTCCAGCTCAATTACTGCTTTTGGCGCCTCTCTGCACATATACTGTATAGCATCCTGATCACCTGCGGGTACAAAAATCTCACCACGTCATGAAACAATCTAGCAAGGCATACAGAATTACAGATTTCCCGATAATAGTACAAATTTCAAAATGAGGAATTCTCTGTTATTGTTTAGGAACACAAATAATTCTGTTTATTTATCCAACTTTCACTCTTCTTCTAAATCTAAGAGAGAGAAAAGAAGAAGATAATGACAGAGTGAATGAAGGAAAGAGGTAGGAGTCCTTCACCTTGTTTGGGGATTATTTAAGGGTAAGGGGAGAATTGCTATTAGAATATCTAAAAGACCTTGCCATTGCATTAACACTAATTGGTGCGCAAGTCAAAAACCCTGCACAAGCCAAATTTGCTCTTGAACGAAAACTTATTAGTCGTGAGCAACAGATGAAATCAACCCAAAACAAGGAGAAGAGAAGAATTAACCTCCTTCCTCCACGAAAGAGGAACGAAAGAAAGAGGCATGACACATTAATCTTATATGGCGTCAGTAAGGGGATGGGAAGCATTTCTATCTATAATGATTAAGTGACCGTTTTCTATAAAAAAAGCATTAGAATGCGTATGCTTGCTACTGTTGCCTAAACTTTTCGGCTTTTCGCAACCCAGTTTGTGGTCGGAAAAGAACTCAGTAGTTGAAGGGCAACAGAGAAAATCCCTCCCATCTTTTCAAACACTAGCCAGACACAAGAAGTGGCGGCATTGTCCCTCACTCACAATATAAAGAAAGGAGCCTATATAATATCAGTAGCTAGAACTCCCATCTCAAAGAAGAAAGCCCATTTGCTCAAATCCAAAAGTTAATGGTGCTGGAGTTGACGTTCTTCGTCGTATGTGTAACCTTACCATAAGAGATAAGACTAGAAATGAGGTGATAAGAGAAAAAGTCAGTGTGTGCAAGGTGAGGCCTACATGACTTGGACATGTTACAAGGACACATGGAGACAAGCCTGTGGAGATGTGAGAGTATCTTCACACTAAGAGATTACAAAAGGAGAGGTAGCCCAGAAAAATTGGGCTGAGATAAATTGTTGGAATTACCCCTACTAGAGCTCACCAACAGCATGGACCTTGATAAGAAACAAGGAAAGATAGTATAAATTTAGCTTGCCAGCAATAGAGGCATCGCTTCTTTCTATTGTACTACAGGTATATTCAAGTGGTGCATAGGTTATCCTCAAAAAAAAAAAAAAAAAAGTGGTGCATAGGTTAGCCTTTGCCTCAACCTTTTCATTCTCATGCTTGACATCATATGTTTGCATACCTCTTGAGTTTCCTTTATCTACTACAGTCTTCAACATGAGACTGTAGTGCCTTTTAGTTGCACATATCCTTCTTATTAAAAGGAGAGAAAATGAATGTATGTCACTTGAAAATAAGCTATCTACTAATGGGTTTAAGTTCATAAATCGAAAGAGGTCCAGAGGATGTCACTTAAATGTCGTCATTGTTGTAGAATATCCATAGGACGATATCATTTGCAAACAAGTATAATTACAAAAAACAACAATTTAAGTGGACATACCTAGCCAATCACTTCCTTTCACTGTATCATACATGTGCCACCTCCAGTCGTCTTCACTCATGTTACCTAAGGCTGCATTGATGCCACCCTGCACCAAAAAGCCATCTAAGCTATAAATACATTCAATAAGTAGGATAACACTGGAGTGAGCACAAACAACAGAACCAGAAACATCAGGCACCTCACTGAAATTAATCAAAAAGACAATAAGAACATGAGTCATAACTATATTACCTGCAATAAATTTATCCAACAGAGAATTGATTGAAAGGATTTTTGATATTGGAGTAACAAAAGAGTATTAGAAAATGAATAACTGTTTAAGAAAATGTCAACACACATCTCTTGATGACTTTGTTAACTAGTGCACAACAATAGTCCTAAAAGGTACACCATCTAACTAGTAAAACATCAGAGTAAAAAAGATGAGCCGAGAATGTAACACCCAATTTCATTTATTCCTCGTGCCCTATGGAGAAGGCCATCATTTGCTCATGCAATGGTAGCTCCTATACAGTACAAAGTACAAACTAATGTCGGACAAAAAACGGTCCACAGCTGTAAATCAGGAGATAAAAGACCATAGCTATGAAAACAAAGGATCAACACCTCAGTGCACAGGATAAGGGACGAAGATATAATATCAAGAGGAGTACAGGACAGGACGAAACCAGGATAAGTGTAGCACACAGGGTTGATTTGTTTTTGCCCCACTGCAGCTTCAGATTTCAGCCATTATTAACATAGACTTAGTCAAGCTTTTTCGCACACAACCTAAAGTCCTAAAGAACCTCTTTCTTCATGCACCGATCTTAATGCCTTAGAAGAAGTTGCCGCCACAAAAAAAACTTCCAAGTTAGAGAAAAGTCAAGTCCACAAAGTAGTTTGGATCTGGAAATGTAAACTAACCACAAGAAAACCCTTAAAAATGAACTTCTACACTGAACAGCAATCCTGAAGCTCATAGCTCAAAAAGAATATTATCATCGCCTAGCCTAATTGTATCATGCTTCAACTACAACTCCCTCCCACTCAACAAGCTTCTGCTCACCCCAAGACTCAAAGTCACTGCCACCTCGGACTCTTTGGCAAGACCATTATCCTGCCAGAACTATACAATATAGTTCCACACAGACAAACATATCAATAAAGTCGCTCTCACAAGTCGCTGACCTATACTATCGCAAAGGATCAAACAAACCATAAATCTTGTGGTAACATTCAGTCATTCAGAAGAAACATTAAACCAGAATTACTCAAGGCAAAAAAAGCGTAATTCTCAAAAGCAATCTCAATCTAAAAATCACACATTAAAAATAAGAAACCAAATAGAAAAAACCCCAACACAAAATAATACCACAAACCATTCGAGAAATCACCATTTTATCACCGGCATTTACATGTCATTGTACAATAAATTGCACTGTTGATACAAGTTCACATCAAATCAAAGCAAAGGACACTCAGAGGTCAAGAACATGTAGTTTCAGTCTAATCACTATCTTCGAAAGCCGAATTCGTCTAATGGAAAATACAAATCAACTAGATAAGATAACTCAGTACAAATCAAAAACCGGGACAGAAAAAAAGAAAGAGCGAGGAGACAAATGTCAAGAGTGATGACGCAGATGGGGTCGCCAATAAAAACAAGCTTACTATAAAATCCTGTAAATTTAAGGAACAACATTTCATCATTAACAATTGCATGTCACAGCACAATATATTGAAATTCATCAAAAGCAAATTAGAAACAAAAACCACACTCAATGACAACATTTAGTTCACTATAATCTACAATCACAATTTTGCCTACCTACGTAAAACTAAAGACAAATTATTTAAAAAGATCGTCCATTTTCTACCTAGAAATAATCCGACTCAGAAATGAGAAATTATTTGTCAATAGTCAGTATTGCCACTATTCATCCAATAACAAGGCATTTACGTGATTTTGCTCATAACAGGAAGGGTAAACTGGTCAGCTGGCCAACCAACATGAAAATTGTCAATAGTAACTATTGGCCAATCACTACTCTTCACAAATGGAGTTAAAAATGAGCTCTTTAAGCCAAAACACAAATTATTAAACCTAGACCAACTATTTACAACTAAATAGTATTCCACAAATTATTAGAAAAAACCGTCTACTTTTATTATAAATTTTCTTAAACTCCATACAAGCCCAAATTAGTTGTAGATTTTATATGCCTTGTCTACTTTTATAATAAAAGTATATAAAAGTAGACGGTCTCTCCCAAGATTAGCTGATATTCTTAAGCTCCCTACAAACCCAAATTGAATGATAATACATTTATATGTCTTTATTGGGCCAACATGGCTTCGTCTGGACGGTCTCTCCCAAGAGTAGCTGAAGCCAAAAAGTGACCGACCACTTTAAAAGCGTCTAATAATATTAACTAAAATAAGACGGTCTCACAACGGCGACATAACAACAATTCCGAAACGATATACCTGAGCAGCAACGGTGTGGGAGCGGGTGGGGAAGAGCTTAGTAATGCAAGCCGTATTGAACCCGTGTTCCGACAACCCGATAGCGGCTCTTAACCCGGCCCCACCGGCCCCAACCACGACCGCATCGTAGGTGTGGTCCACCACCGTGTACCCTGCACTACTCTGCACCCAATACCAAATCATTAAAGATCGCGAGATCGAACCCACATAAAAAACAGAAATGAGCGAGTGAGTAAGAATGTTACCGGGGTGGAAGAGGAGAAGAGTCTGGAGATCGGAGGAGGGGTTTTGAGTGGGTGTGGGCGGATGTTGCGGGCTACGGTGCGCCACATCTTTGTATCCCTTTGATGGCACAATGGAGGCGAACTATAGAACAAGGAGGGACGACGAATGAGTATTTTTACTATGCTGATGCTGCCTGAAATATGGTGTTTCTTTACATTATTTACATGCTTGCCATTCTAATTATTATTTTCTTTTTTTAGGATGACGTGGGAACCCGCAACTGTTATCTATCTAGTACGAAGTACGAATGTAACTAATTAAAAGTTAAGAGTGTCTAACATGGATGTAGTTTGAAAGTAACGTAAAATATATTTTGCATGTAATGATTTCAAGTAAGGTATTCTTTGAGCTGGTTTTTCATTCAATTGCTCTTTTTTGATGCTTGATAAAATAGTTGTAGGTCTTATATTTGTTATATAGTTATGCGGAATTGATGATTTTTTTTTCATTTTAAGTAATATTTTGTAATATTGTTGTATAATAAATTTCGAGCTATATAATAGAGAAAATATCGATATAGACCGTTATATTGTTTACGCTCCGTTGGATTTTATGTTTGATTGTCATGTACAATTTCACCAATAGATTGTAAGTTAGAGCACCATATTTGCAAATCTATGCAAGGGTAGGTTTTGAATTTCAAGTCTTTGCCTAATAAATATGGCATCCTTTTCAGTTCAATCCACGAGGAAGGGAAGTGATTGTTGTCAGTGTAATGGTTCAATTTGATCACTTACACCGCCTTTCTAAAAGCAAATGGTCATGATTAATTAGCAGATCCCAGGGACTAACGAAATCAAAGAGGGACTCGTTGTCAAAATGCTAGCCACGACGCTGTTAGATGCAAATTCCATTTAAACGTGTACAATCCTATAACCAGTGGCAAAGCTATAAAAGAGAAGGTATGAACATGCCGAATAATCAAAGCATCAGCTTGTGTAGTATTTGTGTGAATTGGCTAGTTCAACGGACTAACTGGACAAATCTTGGTAATGGGCTGAGCTGCTGAGCACCTAGATTAAAATTCCGGGTCATGGATTGTCTAGATCCAAATCTGATTAAAGTGACCGTTGAAAAAGTTGAGTTCATGAATTGGTTCTTCTTATTAGCCAACTCTCTAAGTTTGTATATGGATTGCTCTACTGCTGGGTTGTGGGCTTGTGGCCTAAAACCAGGTGTGGGCTGGCCAAAGTCTTACTATTGTCAGGCTGGTGCTAGGCCAACCTCACTCTTACCCACTGACATGGTCAAGTAAATAATGTAGACATTTTGTTTTTTTTGGTAGGAATCATGTAGACATTTTGTTAGGCACCTTTTACTCATCTTCATGTAAATGATGATTTGTCTAGACCTAAGAGATCCTATATTTTTCTTTAAAAACTGTATAAGGCCGTCTAATTCAACCTAAAATTAAATAGTTTTAAAATCGACACTTTTTTATTTAAAATGGTCACTTTTGTTACAAGTATTCGTAAAATGTGACCACTTTAACTTATTTGTGTATTCCTACTATTAAACATATCCTAAAAAATTGTAGATGTTTGATGTTTTGCACCTTGAATTTCAATGTTGTGGGAAAGATCAGAACAATGTTCAAATATCACAAAGATATATGCCACCTACTACAATATCACAAATTGACATTCATAATTCACGTAGAGTCTTTATAGTTTTAGGTAAAATCAACACTCTTTGCCAACCAAGTATTAGAATTGCAATTTGATTACTTTTTTGGGGTCTTTGAAGTTTTTACATTTTACATTCTTGTAAGGACCATGACTAGTCTTATGATTAAGAGTATAATCTATCTAAGAGTTGTACCAAATTTGAGTCCTCAAATCCCCCTGTTCTCTAATGTTCCTTTTCCTACAACATTAGATGCTCCATTATATCCGAAAACATATTGCCGTTTTTTGTAGTAAATCACATTATATAGAAGCTATCCAGGAAATGATGATCTCCTAACAGGCTAATTGATGTCATTATTTGTTATTAGCTCTAGTAAAGGGGAAAATGATTTGTATCAGAAGCAATTGAAGCAAACTAGATTCTAGAAAAAGCCATCAAGTCCATGCTGGGGAAGGCCCAGCAAGCGAGCTTCTGCTGCAAAATAAAATTGACAACGTAACTAATGACGGAATGTAGAAAATTATACGGAGTACTCCGTAAGTCCGTATTACCCTAAAAGCATGTTACAGTAGCTAATTATATTAATCAATCAAAGGTCAAATCATAAAGCGAGTAATGCTTTAAAATCCAAAAAAGAATGCCTTGATTATCCTGGGGCCTTGAACTTTTGTCCTATTGTTTGACAACTTAAACTTTGGCCTCAAGGTCGGAAAAAAAGCAGGGAGGAAAAGAACCGTGTTAGCTGACTTTGCTTTTAGTGGAGATGAAAAGTACTGTACGTAGTATATTTGTATGTAGGCTTTGGGCGAAGCTTCAATCGGCCTTCAACGCTTTCCGGGTTGCCTGCCTGCTTTATTGAGGTAACGGAAAATTAGCTAAGCTTGACGTAATGTCTAACACTTCACAGATAAATCTATCTATAGTCCAACTTTTCTTTTCTTTTTTTTTTTCCGAAAGCATGGTTCAGATTAGATGAGCACTTTATAAATTAAAACAATTTTTTTATGAACATTGTACAAATAGACCATTCAGAGAATTGGGATTTGACATGCGGATTTAGATTTATAACTAAAACAATTCTATAAACACAGTGAAATGACTCTTCTATATTCCCTAGTGAAGTTCGAGCAATATTACAACGCATAAAATGGATGGAAAGTGTTAACATTAGACGACAATTGCGATTTGGTAGCTTTTTACAAAAAAAAAAGTTTTTAGGTAGTTGTTGAAAAAAAAATTTATATTAGGTAGTTGTTCACAAGTTTTTGAAACTTTTAGGTTGTTTTTAACAAAAAACTCTTTATTTTGTGCGCGAGAAGGTGCAGTTAATTGGTCAAGTCAGCTTTCTTCATGCACAAATTATCTTGTTAGACCGTCTAATTTTAGCATAAAATTAAACATGGTTATTCTAATCTTCAGAGCCCAATTCACCCTATAAGCCCATCAAAAATAAAAGTCATGTCAACATTTTCAAAATAGAAAAACTGAATATTTATTACATTGCACAGTCAACGAATGTAGAAAGTCAGAAACCCTTCCCCCACCCACTTCATTTCTCTCTCCTTCCCCTTCCTAACTGCTCCCCCTCCCCTCCCCCTCCCTCGTCGCTGCCGCCATTCCACGTCCCAACCACCGAATCATTCATCTCCTCGATAAACCCACACCGCGGACTTCTCCTCCCCTCCCCAATGGTTTCGTTCTTCTCCCTCTTCCTTCGCACCGCCGCTTCCATTTCTCTTCCCCCCCCTCCCCCGGTAGTTTACATGAGTAGAAGGGTAGTTTTCGTGGTTAGGGGGTGGCTTTTGTGCGTTTTAAGGATGGTTTTCCTGACTATGGGGGTGATTTTCGGGGGTTTGGGAGGTGGTTTTTGTGGTTAGGGGGGTAGTAGGGGGTGGTTTTTCAAGGGTAGTGGGTGGGTTTGGGGGGTGTAGGGGGTAGTTTTTGTCGTTAGGGGGGGGGTTTTAGTCGATAGGAGGGTGGTATTTCGGGGGTAGTGGGTGGGT
>CAAKMY010034025.1:34032-57232 GCA_901111285.1 Corrigiola litoralis | reverse complement strand
AAACGTTGCCAAACAGCCCCTAAATTGACCATCATACTAGTACTACACATTATCTCCACCGATCATCCACATTTTTTTTTTTTTTTGAAACATCATCCACATATTTACGTTGTACTATAAGCATAACATTGTCTCACACTTTAACTCAGTTAAAAAAATAAAATAAAAAATCCACTAAGATCAATGGATAATATTAATCAAACAAAAGCGTGGGGCCCACACA
Organism: Corrigiola litoralis; assembly: GCA_901111285.1. Taxonomy (NCBI): domain Eukaryota; kingdom Viridiplantae; phylum Streptophyta; class Magnoliopsida; order Caryophyllales; family Caryophyllaceae; genus Corrigiola; species Corrigiola litoralis. The sequence goes on along the minus strand of CAAKMY010034025.1, from coordinate 57,009 downwards.
AAAGACTAAACTACTTCAAGTCATAATCTCCTGTCCCCCACTAGGTCACAATGTCGAAATTACCCTTAGACTTTTCCAGATCCCAAGTTCATTCATTCCTCCAACTTTACTGGGGAAAAGTCTCAAGTCCCAAGTCTCAGGTCTCAAGTCTCAAGTCTCAAGTCTCAAGTCTCATGCGCATGATCATCATATGATATGACACAAAGTTCCAAACAAACAAAATTGAAGTAAAAGGCTGATGCTCACCGGAAAAGGGAGACACCGGCGGAGTTGTACCGGCGGGAGACGCCGGAGCTGATCCAGCAGCCGTCTGATTATACCCCGGTGGCTTCATTATCATTATACTCCTTGTCACTTTTACATCATCTGCTACCGCTGTTGCTTCTTCCGTATCTGCCCATCAAATTAATAATCCACCATCAATATATAAACGTTAGGCCACGTTAGTTAAGTACATATATTCTCTCCGTCCCAATAAATCGTTATCATCTACAAGTTACATGCGGTAAATAAAACATAAATAAATGATAACAATCTATTTTAGTCAGATCATTATAATTACGTAAATGGGTGTACGTTAATATTTATTGCATGGGGTGTACGATATAATTAATATTAGACTATGTTATAAGGTTTTGATAATGTTATTACTCATGGGTGCGTAATATAATTTGCGACTATTAGTACCCTTAGAACGGAGGGTGAAAGTATTGAACTTGCGGAGTTTTCCAAGGCCGGAGTCAGGGTGGGGTCCAGCAACGGTGTCGTCCCAAAGCTGTTCTAGAAGACCCATAAGAGGGAAAATACGGGTTGACAAAGAAACGTAGTCTTGGACTAGCGAAACGTTTCGAAGGGGCAGTGAGGAGCTGGTGTAAGGTGAAGGGGAGAGTGTGTAAAGTGAGGGGGTGGAGTGATATTTAAGGAGGGGGTGGGAGGATCTTGGCCGTTGATCTTGGAGGGTTAGGTGGATGTGACGTCATAAAAGGGGTGAATAGAATAGTAGATAAGATCGGGAGTATGGGAGAGTGTGAGACGTGGCTATGTGGAGAGGGATTGGTGGGTGGGGTTGTCACGTGAGAGGTGGGTCCAGATGTGGACTGATTTGCCCTTGGGTTGGATAAAAGTGTAAGGTGGGACTATGGGAGTATTGGGTTGGAGGGTAATTTGTATGGTTCTGCCATTGCAGATCTTTCTCTCACTATTTACAGAATTACAGTTATGATTCCTTATGAGTAAGAATAGTACTACATCTAGTGATCTAGGTGTTAGACTTGGAGTAGAAATCTGTAGAATTATCTGGAGACGAAAAGTAGAAGATTATATTTTTTTGTCGGAAGTGAGAAATGTTACTATTTACGACAAGTCTTGTGAGAACTTTTATCGTAAAAAGTTAAAATTAGAAAGAGCTATATTGGTCCAATAAAAAGATATAATTTTTTTTATTTGGATTTACAGAAAACATGTGTCGATTTAGCTTATAAAAAGCATATTTATATTTATCTGAAAAGTAGACTGTTTTTCCTATATACTAAGAAAAGATTATACTATGCATGGATTTAAATCCAAAATAACTTTTGTGTGGAAAAGAAGAATAGCGTTATTTGTGGGATCCAATATGAGTATTATCATCTCACATATATATTATGATTTCCTTATCGATAAGGGCTACCGAATTCTCATCTAGATATACTATGTATGGATTTAAATCCGAAATAACTTTGGTGTGGAAAAGAATAATAGTGTTATCGGTAGGAATTTAGGTGAGTATTATGATTTCGCATATATATAATATGATTTCCTTATCGATAAGGGCTACCGAATTTCCATGTAAGATGACACTCAATTTGGGACGAGGAGTCTATGACATCATATTACAATTAATGGTCCTCAACTCCTCATAGGTTTAGAAATTAGTACTCCGTATTAATGGAGTAACAGAAATTCATTAGTTATTTGACGTTGACAAACTGATATGTCTTCCTAATGGATTGGGCAAAAAAGCGTTGTTGGCCAAGAGAGCTAGGGAGTTGGCATTAGCAGATGCAGGAGAGGAGAGTTTAGTGCTGGGTTTTGGCTAATCTTGACATTTGCAGTCCCATGATAGCGGAGCGCTGAAAATAATCACCAAAAGCAGGCCGCCGATTCACCTGATTTCACAAAGGTGAACAAGATATTTGTACAATACTACTAATATATGTGACGGATGAATTTTGATTTGAGCTATGTTATTTATCCGACGCACGGGACCATGGAACTTGGGAGTTATCCAAACCCAGCAACTGTCAACTTCAACAATTACATCCAAGTTATCTGTGAATTAACAACTGGTTTCGCCATCAAGTCGCCCTTAATCATCTCTCAAATGGTCATTGTTAGGGTGTGTTCCGAAAATTAGCTGTAATGGTAGATGATAACATTAACTAGCTGTCGAGGTAGATGATTGTTAACTCAAATCAATCAAATAGACTATTGTGACTAATTAAACAAAATTAATGGCCAAAACTTTTTATTTTAAAGACTATAATATTATTGTTTGTGTTTGTCATATATAAATACTGCATAATCGACATTAGTGTTCTCTCAATTAAAAGAACTACAAGAGTGGATAAACAAAAACTAACACAGGTTAGGATATGTGTAGGGTAAAAAAATTTGCCGAGACTAACCAGCCAACCATGTCCATGCACAATTACATGCTAAATCTATATAGCAATGTAAGCTCACATGTTATATGATAGGATGTCTAACAATCCTACAATCGATACATGCATTTTGTACGTTAGCAACTTTTCCTAGATAAAAAAGCATTTGTATAGGATAACCTTGTAAAAATATAACACACATTTGCTTCATATTTATATTTAATGGTCAACTTATTCAATGGTCAAGATTGGATTACTGAAATCAATATTTCAGATTTGTTTATAGTGGTGGCCGCATTTTTAATGTAGCCATTGTAGAATTTGCCTTAGAAAAATCTTTGTGTGACCGATTGAAGCACGTCCATGTTAAGATTCTCTGATAGTTGGTAGTATATGCGCTGCATAAGAAGAGTCTAGAATGTAGATTGATCTACACTCGCATTATTTCAGAAGACTCGTAAGCTCAATAATGAACGAGTAACAAATCCAAGTCCTCTTTACTGTTAACTTGTCTAGGTTCTCATGTTTCTGTACCATCTAGATGCCTGATGTCTTTTACTCTTCCGTAAACAAGAAAAACAAATAATGCAGCTAAACTTCGTGACAAAATGTCATTATCTCGAAGATAATCAAAGAAGTATCTAGTCACATGGCTGGGTAGTGCAATAAAACAATCAATGAGACAATGACGCACTGAGCATCTACTTATTGACTATTTTTCACCAAACAGGTCTTAGTGCCATAACTATTTTATCTTTTCATGTTCAAAATAAAGGGAGACAAGCAAGAGAAAGTTTCATCTTGCAAAGAAGCCACAATACAACTTGATTCTTTTGTTAACATGACCATGATAAAGCTGCTGGAGGAACCACATTAAGAAAGTACAAGTACTTACTACAATCCATTACAGCTATGCCGCTTTGATTTTATAGTAATTTCACTCCAGCATCCCTGACTGAATCAACTACTGCTTTGATTTTACCATGATACTTTTGCTCTCTCTTCAAGAACACAGAAACAGCAGGGATGTTCTTCATCAGCAAGCGCTCACCAAGAATCTTCCCAATTTTCGCGGCTGCCGATACATCCCGAGTGATGCCCATCGTTGATCTCAACGACTTTTCCTGGGAGCTTGCTGAAGCAGCTACTGTGGCGGTTGGCGAGTGGATGACTTGAGCATGAACAAATTTGTTTGTGAAGTGCATTTTCAGCACATAAGGCTTCAGAAATTCGGTGATTCTGGGAGGTCTGACAGGTGGCGGGATAACCATCTTCTCCTACACGAGCTTTCCAACTTATTACCAGCTAAAATAATAATAACACTACATAATGTGACAGGAAAGCTTGATCCAAAGTTGGAGATGAAAATAAAGTACACAATTTAGCAAGTATTTCTCTCAAGGTCAAATAGAAGTGGACCTTAACACAGAGTTACAAAGAACCAGACTGCAAAACTCTTAACCAAAAAGCCTCAACATAACTGAAGTAGTTAAACCACTCAATAAAGTAAGGCGTCACAGTTTTCATAGAAGTTTACTAGTAAGCAGCATAATAACTAGGAAAGCGTACAAGCCGCAGACAAGCTCCTCTATCGCTTCTAGATTCTCTGGCAGTTCTCCTTAATTCACTTAACCGTGTATTCAGTTGCCTTGCCTTGCTATAGTGAGCGCTTAAAAGATTACCCTTCGAAAGGAGCAGCCTAATTAATTCCTTTCATGATAGTGACATATTTTAGCCTAAGTTATCCCCCAGAAGAGCATAAATTCTCTTCTGTAGGGCTTACAACTTTTACTTCAGGCACTCTATCTTCAAAAACTAGACAAATAAGAGAAATGATGGCTGACAGGTATACTTCAGCTAAGCTATATACACCTGAGTGGACTTCAGTCAGATATGGGTTGTTATAACTTTTCAGCTTGATGAGTTTTCTGGACATTCACCTGTTCGGTAGTATTCATCGCCCATACTCCTAGGCTTATTGTACAGCACTTCAGTCTAGTGTTATTTGTTTATTTAATTATTATCTGAGGGTGAGTCTAGTATTGATTTATATCAGTCTTAACGGTCAAAACCAAGGATTTTGAGAGAAGATAAGCAGAGCATGATAACCAGTAAATCAACTCAACAATACAGGTCATGTTGTTTGCAACAAGCAACACAACGCCGAATTACTGAAACAAATATCAGAAGCCTCCTGCACTCCTGTTCCAGGAAAAGAGGGAGTATGAGGAAAGGAGGAGGGTGGAGAGAGAATGTTTGAATACGTTATGGTTTTCTAGATTTTAATACAGCAATTAACTATGAATGATGAGGAGAGAAAGCCCAAAAAAAATGATATGAAACTTGCTCAAACTACAAATCTGAGATGACAATAAGAGTAGGTATTTCCGTTTTGTACTTACTACACACTGAAATGTTTGTTTTATATATAAAAACTGAATTAGGTTTCCTGACTATAACTTCAACATATGGCAGTAGGATAATTGGCACCATTATGGAATGCAAACTCTTGGTTCGGTTTCCACATCCATGAGAAAAAAGATTGCTTCCACCAATTCAGTTAGGACTCTGCAGTTTGTACCCAATCTAACCTCCCCTTTCCCCCAGTTTTGGATGCGAGAATTATGTTTGTGCATTGTGTTGCTGTTTTAGCTTTCATAGTATGCATTCTTCATTCCTTAGTAAGCAGATGATCAAGCTAGGCTTTCTACTAGTCCCTTTCTTGAAGCTCTGGATACTTAAACAAGGGCTGCAACTTGCAATAGAAAGTACTCCTATTCAGTTATGCAACAGACACAGACTTCGCTAATGCTATAATTCAGGGTCCCGTAACTCTGTTATTTCCCTCTTGTTTATAGGTACAGGTAATAGAAGGCCTGAGGTTCGCTAGCCTGCTTAAAAGCTACCTAATCACCGAGAGAGCATGAAACAGATTCATACTTATCCTATACTTAATTTGTTTAATTTTGAAGATTTGATTAAATGTTTTCCTAAACACGTTTAGCAAAGCACTAGCAAGTCAACCCTTTCTTTCGATCCCCCTCTTTTGTCCGTTCAAGTCGAGACAGACCTTCTCTTGTATCATAGTTACAACAATATGCAATCTATAACACTTTCCTCCTCCTCGTGACCTTACTTCTGCATTTGCAGTTGTTTCTTGACTTCTTCAAGTTGAGGAGAGCTATGTCTATCTACGTTCTGAATTCAACTCTTAAATCAATTGCTACTACTGCTTTCAGTGGAGGAAAGCATTGTCTGCAGAAGAAGCTAGGACATTTTTCAGCCATCAAGACACGCTGCTTCACTCATTCAGGAGGCAGAGCAGCTTAACTCAATCCTTTCTAAGAACGCAAATTGAGTTTTCTCCAAATTCAGTCATCTCCACATAAATTCTATAAGAATTTAGCTAAAAGGCTTTTATATGTACAAATTCTTAGATGAGCTAATTTCACTATGAGACAGACCGTCTAACCAATAAACCCTACCCCCAATTTCGAAGGAAATAGCTCATGGGTGTAAATTATATGAGATGACTCACGGTGCACTACCCCTCTTGCAAAACGCGCTGATTTATGTTTGTATCTAAGCACTTTATTGCTTATCACTAGGCATTATGTAAACTAAAGTTTTTTTCTTTGGGGTTTCACTCTAAAATGTATAAAAAGTACTACATCTTTTCACACTCTAAATATCAAATAACGGCCAACAAACTGCTGAAATTTATAATATCATAACTCATATATAACGTGACTGCCTACAAGTTCATTGCATCAAGCCCGAAAAAGGCGAAGAAATTAAACTTCTCTAAGCAAAAAAGATCACTACTATCCAAATCCATACGAAACCCGTGAAAGCTGACAAGTTTAACGCCAACATCCCATAAAGAGAAACCAAAAATATTAACGGTGGTCCTCTATTTTTCTCATAGACAATTCGTCGAACAGTTTGTGGGCATTGCAAAAACTACATGTAAAACCCATAATATAACAAGAGAGAAATTGAAATATAACTGAATGAAAGATTAAAAAGAGTTTTAAAGAGCAAAATATTTGGAAGACTGACCTTAAATGATCACGCGGGAAGCCAGCTGTGTACACAAAGAATGAAACGCGGTACGAAACGGCAAGTGAAGAACAAAGAAACTATGCTTTTTTTTAGAGACTTTGAATAGTGAACGTTATACAAATTGGGTTGGACCATAACTTGTAAGCCCACCAATGAGTTTAGTAGAGGCCTAACAATAAAATTCACAATCAAGAGAATATTTTAAAAAAATAACATTAGAACGACTAATGTTGTAAGGGAAGGCGTAAATTCTAACATAGTCCCGACTCCTAAGACTACTTACTAAGGTATTCCCTATAGCAATTTCATGAAAACAGGGGTAAAAACGTAATTTCACGCAGTACTTAACTGTTCCTCTTAATTTTGTGTTTAGGAGTACCCAATTTTGCGTACTCCTAAGCTTACCTTACTCTTTGAAGGGAAGGGGATAGGAAAATTCTAACCCGAAACAATATCTAAGTTGGCCAGTGGGTTAAAGAGAAAAAAAATCCTCCAGTAGCCCCTATCGAAGAGATGCGTCCAATACAAGAGCATTTACGTGATTAGTTAATAACGAAGAAGGGTAAAGTGGTCAACAAATTTAAAAAGGAGGGGTAATAAAAGATTTTTTTTTTTGTCTCTTTATACCATATTTGAGTGCCCCATCCAATAAGTCTAATTGACCCATCACACCTCATGGGGCAAGTAGGCGACCTTTCTCCGATGCTTTCCTGGTTGGAAATATAATGAAGATTTGGGTTTGATTTTTATCCTCGTCTTTATGTTTGTAATTCAAACTATAAAAATGAGATAATATAAAATAGTGCAAAGGCTAAAGCATATTAATTAGGATAAGTGGTCTCATGATTAGGTTATATGAGCTTTTAAGATTCTAGATGAACTTTCAACTTAATAACTTTCATACAAATACTCATATAGGATGACATAATCATAGGGTTTATGGTTTAGTTTATGAGTTCTCTTTAGGATGGTCAAAAATACTAGTTAATGAAATTTATGTGGGGCTTTAGTATGTTTGGGTGATTATTCAAAAAGAGTGTATTATGTGAATGTCAAAATGTTTAAAGCTCAACATTAAGTTTTGCTAGTTTTGGCCAAAAATTGGAAAATGTTAGAGGCCTAATTATAATCTATGAAAACAAGAGTCCATTAGAGTCTCAATCTATCTTGAAATTATCACAATAATATCTAATAAGTCATATGATTTACTCTAGTGGACTCATACAAAACTTTTCAATGACAAAGAGACTGTCATAATTGTTTATTAAGCAAACCAAACTTGAACACAATACAGTTCTAAAAGTTACACATGTTAATTGGACAAAAACTGTGCATTTTGGCATAATACACCAAGTCACTAAGATATTTAGATGAATTTCTCCTCATAATTCCCCCAAAACTATTCTACTAACCAATCGCAGTTTGGTCATTAACCAATATAAGGCAAGGTACTATGTATTATGTGCCGAAAATATTCACTGTTATGCTAATTAGTCCATAGAATTTATTCCAATAGCTTTATTTTCCATTATTCGATATTTTCATTAGTAATAGATAAATATATATACTAGTTTACAAAATACATGTCTTGTTAGTTGTAAAATATTAGTGTTTTAATAATTAAGTATTTAAAATGTTCTTAGTCAAATATTTATAATCGCGAGATTATTAATCATAAGACTAAATTGCGATTCAATTTATGATTATGTTCCACAAGTCATAAATAGGGAGATATCAATTTGAACACAATGATATTTGTTGAATATACATTAGCCGACTGATATGCTTAGAAAATTAAGTTTTCACGGTTATGTAACTACATTAACACCAAGATCGAAGTTTATCTCACATCGAAATTAAACTATCATTGTAATACTCGATCACAATAGGCATGCATCATGAAGTTTCTATGTGAAGCACAATATTCATGGCGGTGTACGCATGACAAATTTCCTAAAATCTAAGTACTTTTTATGTTGACAATGGATATTTTTCATAATAATGCCCACACTAAGAATGAGTGATGTAGAGTGGGAAATAATAACCTTATTATGATTTGGTATTTCGGAAAATTTAATCAATTATTGACTCTAATAAGTTTAATTTATGGATGAATTTGGCAAAAGAGGAGTTAATTATTGCATGTTGGCATGTGAATGGATGGTGGAGCGAGAGATAGAAAAGATATATTAGAAAGTTTTAGGAGAAACCGTCAATTTTTATTGTAATATAGACCAAGCCATGATGGTTCATTAGAGGCATATAAATGTATAATCAAATTGGGCTTTTAGGGAGTTTAAGGAAAATTAGCTTGCTACGAATCGGTCTATTTTTATAATAAAAATAGACGATTTTTTCTAATAATTTGTGATGATATATATGGGTTATATTATTACAAGTCATAAGAATATCACCAATAAATCTAGTTTAAATAAGCTACAAGGAGACTATCATTTTATGTTGTGTAATGCAAGTATGCAAGTATGTATGCATTCTATGTCTAATGTAGGATATGGCCTTTGGGCTTTGGGTGACCAACCCGAGAACATCCAAGTGCCATAAACCACGGGGGATTTACTCGAGTGCAAAAGCAAAGGTAACAAGCCAAAAGACACTGATACCAAAGAAGGGGAATCAAATCTACCTAGGGACTTCCCTTGCCTTGCCTAAAACAAGCTCAAACTTCTTCGAGAACAATAGTAAACACCCTAAAATTGATCATAATCTCTGCTCACAACACGCAACCTCTGGGCTCCGTTCAGGATCAGATGGTATCCCCCGCCATATCCTCTCCAATAGTTTACCTCCATGCATCACCAGACATTAAAGTCTTTAGCTACATTAGTGAAAAAGTTCATAGGATCACATTTGAGGAACTTGCAGTAGAAAAACATATATGCATGAAGAAGCCTCTCTGTCGTCACTCTTTGTTGGGTGGATAGTTGTAGTATATGACATGAAAACTAGGCAACTAGCAGTAACGGTGGACCTTTAGAACTACGGAGAGGTAAATCCGAAAGGGCTAAAAAATGAGGCAGCATAACCACATTGTTATTGCGTTAATTAAGCAGTGTCTGATCAGTTTGGGACAACACAACATATATATTCTGTTCTTTTTTTTTTCTTAGCGATAACAAACTATCATGTCGAACTATAATCATAAGTTAAGTTGAACGATGACAGTTTAACGGTCAATAAACTAGATCAATTCATGTCACTACGGATTCTCTTCGTGCTAATATAAAGTGATAATATGGTGTTATTTATTTGTCTTGTCCAATCGGATTGAAATCAAACCCGATGGCTTCGTATCTTGTGAGTTTTATGTTTTGGTCGAGTAAATCACTAGTATATTACCAAATTAATAATGGCACAATCAACATGTAAAATAAAATTTAGAGAAATAGCATTTTGTTATTATCTGAACAAAAACTCAAATATTTTTTTATAAGAATCATTTATGATTCAGTCAATTTTGAGTTTCGACAAAGTTGGGTCATTTTCGTTTGACTACCTAATGGTGTCAATTTGAGTCTAGTTTGTGCCAGTTTGTGTCATCATCTTTGATTTTCATTTCTTAATATGTTATTATCTTTTTCTCTATTTTGAAATTTATATGTTTATAATTAGCCTTTTCTATTCTATCAGTAATAGGTTAAATATTTCAAGATATATTTGGGAGGATGAGGGCTCTCACGAAAAAATAACGTCTTACAAAATGACGCTTTCTATGAAATTTGCCTGGTTTTCAAGTATCAAATGTTAGGTGAACAAGAACTAGTGCACTTTAGTCTTAGATATGCCAGGTTCGATATCTCCTATATGCATTTTACTTAATTTTTGTCCACATTCTGCCCTAACCTCTGCCATTTTTGTCACAAAACCTGAAACTGTACTTCAATTGTTATCACATTTCTAGCTCTTCTTTGGTTTGTTAGGCATCACCTTTTTCTGTGTGTGTTTAGGGGGGGAAAGGGGTGTTATCCTGAGGCCTATTAGCTGGTAGCTACTTTGAACTTTCTCAATGATCAATTATGCATATCTTGTTTTTCATAAAGCCACTTGAAATTAATGTCAAATTATCAATAGTAGTTGCACCGTTGTCATTGGCTGCTAATTGAAAACCTCCAAAGCTATTTTTATTCTCGTGAATGTTAATTGAATTTATCTTTAACGACGACAAAGTGATGGAAGGATTGAACCGTTAATAGATTTGGGTAGAAGACGCTGCAAGGCAAATGTCAAATTGGAAGTCAAATCCAGGAGTCATGCGGAGGCCAAGACACACACATGGACAAATTGAGACATTTGAGTTGACACTAGTAGTAGTCTCAGCAATCTTGCATTTAAAGTCGATATATGAGTGTTTAGCACGTCATACGCAACACCCACAGAGAAAAAGTGTGTGTCAAAAATCAATATCAGTAATTCAGTATCACTTTGCAAGGCAAAAATTTGAATATCCATGCACACTATATAACTTAAGATCGTTACTTCTCCATTAATATAGACCTTCATGTCAATCCATCTATCATCCTACCTCATATTTACTTCATAATATACACTATATACGCTATACGTAATTTGAACTGATAGCAAATGCCTTTAAGAGATTGGTTACTCCAAGACTCCAACCATTTAACACTCACATTATTTGTCTTGTTTGCTTTATGCCTCTATCCCCCCCTCGGTATATAAATAGTAGTAGTACTATTTTATGAAGTTTGTGGTGAGCTAAATGAAAACTGAAGAGAATATGGTGATTATATTGGTGAGTGAGCAGCTCCTGCTGGAGAAGCAGGGCACGTGCAAGATCTTCTGTTTTGTTCTCTCTAAGAGCTCAAACACCATGAGCTTTGCACGTGCTCCCCTTCTCCAACATGAGTTTCTCACTTGATATGCTTACTGCAGTACTGCTTAATGCATGCTTTAAGTCATGCATAAATGTTATGAAGATGGTGTCAGACTCAAACTCTCCAAGGGTATCACTTCTTTCTTATTTTCGAGTATTACATTTCGTCTTAGAGGTTCTGAAGTATCTGCATCATGACCGTTTTCATCACTTGAAAAATAAAGATGTTACTTTATAAGTTAGTTTATAAGTTAGTTTGCATATTGTTCATGTTGTTACATGTTCATCATTGTTAAGTAACATCTTATACTCCATATATAAGACTTGTTTGTTCATGTCTCAACTCTTAAGCCTAAATTGTTGTCTTCCAAATTAATTAGCAGTCTTCCCATGTGAGAAGGATCGATAAGAGACAAACAGAGTTAAGTTCAAATTATAACTAGCTAGGCTATACTCTATAGTCTATATTGAATGACCTTGTGTATATATATATCATATGCATTTGAAAGCTAACCTAGTGATTCATGTACTACAGTAGTACTAGCTAGCTAGTCGTTCCGTAGTTAAAATTAGTCATGGAGCTGTTGAATAACTTCATTACATTCACTCTATGTTTGAAGATGAAATTTTAACTCACTAAGTGATAGTGTGACACCATATTGTTAGGGAGCGAGTTGGTGTAGGTGGGAATGTTTCAACTTTCATTATATAGTTATATAAAGCTCGTGGTTAGTAACAACCAGTTTATATATATAACTAAAGCATTAGCAAGCTAACAAAATTGTCTGCTAAGGAACTTGTACGGGACCAAAACCTAGCTAGCTATATTGTTAGTTTGTAAATAAACCTTGAAACTTAATTAATTAGAACATATATTTTGCTATATAGAGGTGGTTAATTAAAAAGGCAATCGATACTAGCTAGTTCCAACATGCATGGCGCGCATGGGAAGAAACAGAGTTGTGTCTAGTTAGGGAGCACTGATTAACACAAATATGACAGTAAATGTTTGAAAATAGAAGAAATAAAACAAAAAATGATACTCCATAGAATATAATAGAAAACAAAAATAACGTTACACTAAACTTTACTCCATATCCTCAATCTGCCGGCCAGTGAGTATGTCCTTCGTGTTTGAAGCGAGTTTGGGTCTTCTAAAGCTTATTTATCACAGAGTTGATAGACTTTGCAATAAAACCGAATATGGAGATCAGATGGTAATACATGCGAAAATCATGTAAATAAAATAACACTATTATGACTTTATGAGTAAACTCTACCTTGATTTTAACTGCAAAGGACTCAACGCAGTTAAAACCTACTATTCCACTAATATGCCAAATTAATTGACGAGACTTAAGGAAATGAAAAGGGGACGTAAAATGAGAAGTTTCGGATGGAATGATGAAAAGTGGCAGAAGAGTAACAGAGCTGCGGGCAAAGTACGGGTGAAAAAACCTGCAAGAGCAGAGTTACCGGGTGAAAGAGAGCACCAACAAGAAATAAATAATCAGAATTTTTTTCACGCAAGGACGTAAGGTTGACGAGTGTTGATTTAACAGTCAAAAGGAGAAAGGTTTTTGGTGATGGAGGAGTAGTACAAAACAAAACAAAACTACACTTGGAAAATGGGAGGATTTACCTAAGAAAGCGGGGGACTTCTCAGATGAGTCAGTGAGTCCAATCTATTTGATATGTCTGTCTCATATTTTTTCTTGTTCTGTGTTTGTTTTTCCCCCATTTCTTCTGTCACAAGTAGATACATGGACTTCTAGACTATTAGTCACCATTCACCAAAGTGGATCCACTGAATTAAAGTCAGCATACCTACATTTCAATAAACGCTTTCGGATATCAGAAGCCGGTGCTAATTTACCATGCCATCCAATCATCCATACTGTACAATATTCACACTACGTTAATGTCGGTAAACAAAAAATGCAAGCTAGCTAATTAGATTATAGCACAATGTTTTAGTGTATTTCACCCAAGGAATTATAATAGGTACTCTGTTTTTCAAAGAAGGTAAATTATCTAGGGTGTTATCTGGATTTTGTTGGAAGTTTCATTGTAACAAATTTTATTGGTGGTCAAGACTACAAGGTGGTCTAGTAGTAGTTTAGTAGTTTTGTCTTTTTCTTGTTTATTTGTTGTTAGTCTTTTGATTGAGCCTTGTAAAAAGAAGAAAAAAGGCTACAAAGACATGAGATCGATCGTCTAGGGTCATGTAATAACCCACATAGTCTAGCTAGATAACCGAACATATATAAAAAATACAGAGTACTCAGTACTTATTAAGCTTTCCAAGAATCAACCATCTGCCTAGCTTTTTGCAATTGTCATACCTCCAAAAAGACCTACTATACATAGACACAAAACCATAAACAAAAAGTAAACCAAAGAAATGAAGTTGAACTCTCTATGATAGTGTAATGGATGTTGGAAATTGAGGAAGAAAGATGGAGAACTAAATTAAAGGAAACCTTAAAATACAAGCAATGGCGTAAAGATGCCTGCAAAACAGACAGAGAGGGGAAAGTTCAAAGTTGTGGGAAGGGGGTAAAAGGGAGGGAATAAATCTCCAAAAGGACAAGGCAGGTTGTTGGACACGCAATGCACAGAGATCTAAAAAAACTAGCTAGGTAACAGAGGGCTGGTCTCTCTAAAATTTGGAGAGACATGAACAAACAAAATGAAAAATCTTGGCTGCTCCTTCCAAACCCAAAGAAAAAGAAAACATTCTTAATATTTAAGATTAGTCCAGCACTATTCTGTGTATATATACATAAAGGATAGTTTTCATTACACTCTTTTAAGAGTCTATGACAATTTGACAATGAATAGTTAGTCTCCCTAACCAAAACTAATCGGTTAATTCTCTTGTTGCTCAACATACTTCAAGTTAAAAGTCTTGTATAAGACCATTTATTTGACTTTGTGCTCAATAGAATAAGAGAAATCTAGTTCTCTAATTGCCAGCACAGTCGCACAAAGGTTTGTTCTTCAATATGTTATAATATTTGGTTTGCTCTACATTCATCAATTAAGGTTTGCGCATTCACGAAAAAGAATCAATTACCCATTAAATATTTCCCAACACTGTATGGTTATACTCCGTATCTCTTAGTAGTACTTTTTAGTTACCATTTTCTAGTATATTGATAACAATAACAATGATATATAAGTAATTAAGAGTATAGTTTGCCTGAAGTTCTTCAAATTTGGCACCTTTGAAAACTGTTTTTAATTGCCGACAGAAACCTTTCACACAATGCATCAGTGTTTTGCTTGCTTCCTTGTTTACTTTCAACAGCACACACTTGTTGTATTGAATCATGGAAGCACATCCCTGTTAATTTCCACGTCAAAACAGGCTAGTTTTGCTTATAACTGATACATATTTTACAAATTATGATGTGGTTGTTAGTAATCTAAATGCTTCAATTTCTGTAACATACTATTTGCACACGCATTTATTTAGTCGGATTATGTCCCTAAATTGTACTCTTAACTCAATGATCACAAACTTCAGGTACATTTACAGGATATCGGTGTATCCTATCAGACCATGCATTAGGCACATCATCGCTTCTGACATTAGAAATACACTTCCAAACTGCACTGTTGCACTTAAATCCACTTCCAAAACACAACTGGAAAACCTTGTCACCCTTCTTAACTCTTCCCTTAGCTTCAAGGTAGCACAAAGAATACCAAGTAGAGGAGGATGAGGTGTTTCCATATCTATACAGAGTCATTTTAGATGCCTCCACATGCTTGTCACTCAAACTCAACCTATCCTTGATCCCATCAATCACAGCCTTCCCCCCTGCATGGATACAAAAATGATCAAACGCCTTCTTAAAGTTAGGTACAAATGTAGCTTTCTTCTTTGTCGACAGCCAGAATTTCTTCCTGAAGATATGAAAGGCATATCGAATCTGCTCCGAGTATGGTAAAACTAAGGGTCCTAGGGATGTCAAGTTGGTCTTCATGGCTTCCCCGGCCACTTCGACCACGGTTCTTGACAGAGAGACCCCTACCTTACCCTCATTATCAGCTTTCTGGAATACGCACCTATAACAAAAGCAAGTTTGGGACCAATATCCAAGTTCAAAATCACATTATAATATAGTGCCAACAAAAATACTATACATACAGTTACAGAAGAATCATACTCAAACTGATGTCAGGAATGAAATTGGCTAAAGTTCATTCAACATCTCCCAAATTAATTGTTTCTAGTGTTACATCTAAATTTTTTACAGTGATAGAGTAAGTATTATGAAATCACCATTATATATGGCATTATGTAAACATCATTTAGGAATCTATATTTATTTCCATGCAACCTTAGATGAAACTAATGAATCAAAGAGATCGTTATCAAAGAAACTAATCCAAGAAAAATAAATTAAAACCCGTGTTTCGAAAACCAATGAAGCAAGAGACTCCGTGTTTTTGTGAAGAAAACCCGACAATATAAAGGTCCAGAAGCTAGGGTCAACTCTAAAACATACGTACATGTAAGCATTGTCCTTGGCACCAAGATGGGTTCTGACGATGTGTAGGAGCTCATACTTAGCCACTTCTCTGTCACACTTTCGATTAGAAAGCAAGATGGCAGCGCCCCCCTTCCGGAACAAGCAGTTAGCAAGAAGCATAGACTTAACGCTCCCTTTGTAAATGTTAGAGCAAATGGTCTCAGTACTAAGGACCAAAGCCAGGGAGTTCTTATGAACTTTAAGCAAGTCTTTTGCCAGGCTTATTGAGACTATCCCAGCACTACATCCCATTCCAGATAGACTGAAACTCCTGACGTTGCTTCTAAACCCAAATTTATTTATAATCATAGCAGCCATTGAAGGTATAGGACAGTTGATGCTACAATTGGTTACAAGGATGTCTATACTTTTTGGACTAATATTGTGTTTTGTGAGGAGTGCTTGAGTAACTGAGAATATCACAGTTTCCAATTCGTGTCTGGCGTTTTGTAAAGAGGTATCCAAAGGAATGAAATCCGTTCCTACGGAAGCATAACTCTCGTTCCCGATTCCAGACCTTATGATCACCTTCTTCTCAAACTCAGCTGCCCCGGATGAGCCAAATTCTCTCTCACGTAATAGCGAATGTTCTAAGAAACTAGCTACAGGGATTCTGTGACTGCCCGGAGCCTGGTAGCACTCAAAATCGACAAGATAAATAACCGCCTTTCTCCAATAATTTTGGATGATGGCAAGGATAAAGAGTGCTAGAATAAGTTTGAGGTGGAAAAATGCAGAAAGGGCCTCAATGATACAGTGGTGATTACCTTGATCAAGTAGTAGAAGTCCCTCCATTTTTGTACCACAATATAAGACATCTTTGGTCGCTGCTGTTGTGGGTTTTAATCTACACTTTGTTGAGAGATAAACCCGGGGAACTAATATTTTATATGTTGCTAACCAGAGGTTATGGAATCAATTGCATGCACGTCATTGATTAAGTACAACCACCGGAGGTATGAAGCACTCATGCAACTTGCACTTTCAGTGAAAAAAGTCCTTCTTCGGCAACTGATTTAGGCCTAGTTGCAACAGCATAAGTTCGCCATTCATCAGAAATTTTGTATTATAACATTAGTAACTGAAGCAAATAGTTAGGTGAAAGTAATATATTAGGCAAAAGACAAAAATTAAAATTGGTTAATAGCAAATTTCAAGAATCATGTTAACTACAAATAACACTATCAACCTAAAAGAAACATTAGCAATTGTAACCTATTGAACGGGTCCAATCTAGGGATCGTCAGTACACAGGATATACATTATGTAAATTGATTAACTGTATAATTTAACTTTTAAGCAATTTCCGGGGCATTATCAAACAGATTTTAATGAATTTACTCAGGATCTCTTAGGCAAAAGACTGTACTTTGTACAAGCCGCCGTGCCAGAATCCTATATGCTCTTTGAGTCAAACTAAGGCCATCCCAGATTATGTAGCCATCTGGATTAGCACATACTGGAACACCTTGAGCTCCACACATTCTAGTCGGATCAAAATTGTATCGCCCTCCCAGTCCACAACAGGCCTTCCGAGAATCAGGTGAAGCATTGAAACCTGAATTCAGCAGCAGGAGTTATATAGTACTGTGACTACTGTCGTAACTCACTTGTAAGGACCATGAAAGATTTTGGACGTGAAAAGAGTGATTACCTAAACGTGCAGCATTCTGAAAAAGCCAATTGAATGCATTGAAATAATCAGCATAGACTATGGTAATATTCTGATGTGCTTTCCTAAGCTCTTGGACTGCCTTTTGTAGTTCATTGTTGTGCGAGAGTGACAAACTGATTAAGCTACGCTGTTTCTTGTAAAGTGCTGATTTGTTGGCTTGGTATGCTGCAAGATAGGCAGGGAAATGGCCTAGTGGGAAGGTTCCTGGTACAAGTACTTTGGAAGCACCACTTTGTACCACCCTCTGACATCATTGAAAGATCGGTCAGTACAGACTACAGATGAAGCCTTATATGAAAAGATAACACATGGTCAAGCAGCATAAAAGAACTTACTTTGACACCGTCAACTATTGCTTGGACAACATCGACCACCATGCTATTCACGTCCTCAATTGTTTTCCCTTGCGATAATGCATAGTAATAGTCATTGCTTCCTATTTCCCCAACTATAAAGAGGGAGTTCTTGAGCTTTTTTGCACAATCTATCCAAAATATATACGATAAAATTTTCAATCAAGTCAAGACATGATCAGCTACGAGAGTGCATATATATATGAAGATGACTTTTCATAGAACATATTATTTGATTAAGGACCAGTAAACAGTATGATACCTTCATCATCATAGCAAATAGAGTTGAAGTGCGACCACATCCAGTCAAGCTGTACACTTAGAGAACTATTAGTAACACGGTTTACTATGCTTTTAGCCGCAAGAGATTCAGTTGGCAATGCTGTGGCACCAGCAACTGCAAAGTTTACTCCATAGGTGAAAATTGCATCTTTGTTCAGGTATGGATTGAGGAGCGGAACACCAATCGCCTTTGCTGAAGGTTATCATCAAAAAGAAAATCAGAGTCAAATTACACATTCAGAGATGATCGTTAAAAGAAAGCCAAAAATGCAGATAAGAAGATCATCCAAAGTACTTTTATGCAGAATGTAGAGGCCAGGTCTGACGCTAGCAATTCTAAACACGATGAAACAGACACTTAGTTGAGACTTGAGAGTAATAAATTACAGCTAGTCTTGATATGCACTTGTTCATCCGGTCGATCATCACCATGTGTTTGCCTGAATAATCAATAGTATCCAAACACATGCCTACATCTAAATATTCTAAAGCAATATGTATATTCTCCTAGGGAGATTATAATTGATAATCTGATTATGTTACCATTATGAGAATGTCGCATCTATTAAGAGATCATATCCTTGATTAGTGATTGGGGATATATGTTATTAAGAGATCATATCCTAGATTAGTGTAAAGAGTGATTGAGTGTAATCAATTAGTGATACACATTACATATTTAGTTTATACTGTAGCCTATATAAAGAGGCATATCTCTTCAATAAAGTCATCATCAATTCCACTCAATTTTATCAGCATCCATGTCCATGTTGTTACATTCGATCTTCCTATGCCTAGAGTACCCCCATAGAAAGCATATCTAATCGTAGCTGTCAGGTAGGCATCATTTTTAGTAACTCAAGATCATGCTAACATATCGACCAGTTGCACGAATGTGTTTCTTAGGAGAAATTATTCTTTTTCTTTTTCTCGCCTGTTTTCTAAGAGGTTAAGTGCAGAAAATTTTACTTATGCTACTTTAGAACTAAATCAATATTTCATTACGCACTCTACTACTTTTTAATCGTAATGTATATTAGTAGTACTTGAGTCTGCTTGGAGATGTTTCCGATAGGTACTTCAATCCTCCACTGGTAAATTAGAGTAAGCTAGAGTCTCATTTACAAAAATGATGATGGAATCGTATAATGTGGAAGAAAATCTATGTAGTTTGATTTACTCATTGCACCGCAAGACTCTGCAACTCCATTTGGCCTACTAAATTAGAGTATATATGCTAAGGACAGGACATCAGTAAATGATACGGAGTATAGTAATGTAACCCCATACAGTAAGAAAACAGAAGCATATGCTTGTCTGCACAAACTGGACGCCACCACCCCAGAAAAGAAAAAGGGCAGATACAGTTACAGCTCACAAGTCCAAAAAGCGTACGAAATAAAGAAAACCAATTAGAAACATCGATCGCGTAGAGTTCACAAAAAAGAAGGGATGAGGGAAGACAAAGAAACAAGTCAATCTCATCAAACAGAGAAATTTAGTACGATCATAATCAACGTGAAATAAAAATGTACTACCAGAATTTAGATATCAAAACGTTACCAACGAAGTCAATCATTAGAAGTCCGTTCGAGCATCGGCCAGTCGGGTGCTTAAAAAAGGATTCTCCATAAGGTAGCCGGGTAAAAGCAGCTCCAGTAGGGCTCTCACGGATCAGATTTCCAGTGTCTGATATCGAATCACCAAGCTGATAAATCGACGAGAACTTGTGACATACTGGAGGTAAGGAGCTTCTTGCATTGCACGATGGGTAAGGAAGAAGAAAGACAGTGCTCAAATACATGGAAAGCAATACAACATATGGTTTGGGGTCTGCCATCACTTAACAAGGGAGGTTATACATATGATGATATGAGAATGCAGTCTTTTCAACCTAGTAAGTTGGAATTATGGTAAAGTTACTTGTAACAATGTAACATGTAGCAGTCTAACAGATGCAAGCTGGAGGAAAGATAAGGAACGGAAAGCAAAAGGGAAACGAAATAAGTGAAACATATGCAAGTCCATGTCAGTTAGTACACATTTAAGGACAGGACAAAGATGTTTGCAGACAGTATAAGTGGGTTAAAAGGAGATATTATTATTCCCAAAGGATCCAATACTTTCTGATTGGTGGAAGTTATCATTAAATTAACGAGTAATTATGACATCTAATTACCTACCTGAAATCTGGTCATTAAGCAGTGATCTCCACGGTTAGAATACAGAATAATAAGGAGTAATAAAGATCTACTTTACATTTATCAGTACAAGATATATTAACCATCTGTTTGTTGTCAGTGCTTCAAGTCAGATATACAGTTTACCCAAATCAGTAAAAAACCCTGGAACAGGCAAACTAGATCCGGAAGTTCAGATCACATGAAACATATGCATGAGCAACTAGTGGCTGCATGTTGGTACCTTTGCCTTTTCTAACAGCGAGTGTGACCTTTGTAAGTGTTTTCAGTATGGGAGTATTAAATTTTGGAGGTGATACACGTTAAAAGTAAACGACAGGGCTTGAGGGTTGGATCAATCATGATGAGATAATCCATGTGCTTTTCTGGGGTGAAAACCAACCCTGACTATTCTCTCTATAGGATGTATTGGCTTCCTATTCAAAATGAAAAGCATCCTCACCTTGAGATGAAACTTACATCTCTTCTTTAATATGCAGTACTATCTTGGAGGCAACGATATAGTATATACAGTTCCAACTAGAGAATAATTGTCATACATCTGAAAATACGAATAACATAATGAACGCATATGATAATGAGATTTGGAATGTATGACCGAATTGTTGACTAGTTCTTACATTACAGTAGTCCCCCATTCTCTTCACGTCCACACCTCAAACTTGATTACCCAGAAGCAAGGCTAAAGGGTCTCAAAGAAAAGAGATGAGTAAAGGCAGAGCAGATATACAACTACCGCAGTTAAAGAGGGAGTTCAGCACCATGTACAATGTTTGTAAAATAATTTAACTGGTACACTTGAACATTGGCCAACAAATCAGGACCCAAATGCAGAATAAAGCAAATGTAAGAAATACCATCAACAAGATGACACAGTAACAGCAAATCACAATCATTCTCAGTATGCAGAACAGGCAAGGGAAGTTATTAACTTCAGTTGCACTGCTGTCAAAAACTGTTGCATTATTATCAAAGGCAAGCTACATGACTCCTGGAATTGTATATACTCAGCCAGAGTGAATCTGGAAATAACTAAAATAGAATCAAGAAGTATATCCTACAAATATACAAGGGCGTCAAATAAGGGCTCCCCATGTATATCTTCATCAGAATAATTCTTTTTTCTTTTTAGAGATAACATGATATGAACTCCACTCTTAATTCTTGTGGGAGCTATCCAAAGAAACTGGTTCGTTTTTGTGGTCAAAATATTCAACTGCTGCAGCTCCAACCAGGGCAGCCAATGTAAGAGCTTGAGCATGTAACCTACATTGACAATGAAAGCAAATTAGCAAAGCAACAACATAACAGCCATCATCCAGAAAATCCAAATTCAATATGAACAACATCATCAAGACAAAGAACAATGTATCAAAATTATTAGATTGAGCACTAGAATTGTTGCAGAATTAAGGTTATGTTTCTACAAGACATTGACATAGTTACCCTATGATCCACATATCTACAAAAGGCTGTGGTAGTGCATGAGACAATTTAAGTAGCCCATACTGAAAGTCACTCTTCCTAAAGGCCTTCCTAAACAAGTCATGTACTTGTAACGTCTATCTATTGTGTAGCAAATATATCGCTAGTCATGTCACATAATCCTTTCAGTAGTTCAAGCAAACAAGCATCCATTGTGTTAGGTGATTTGAACCACTCCGATAGCAGTGAACAGAGTTTCAAGCATTCTGACAAAAGATGACAGCCCTGGTTGGCTGTAGCACACCTTAGCTTTATGCATTGCTCGGAGAACTTATGTACTATGAATTCCCAAATGCTCAAATATCAAATCACAAACAGCTGGGAATTGAAGTGTGACAAGTTGAATATTGACCAACCTCTTTTGAGATGAATATTTTACCAAGTCAAGTACATTAGAAGTCACAAATGGACGTTGAAGATATAACAACAACACTCATGCTGTATATCCAACATTTCACAAACATCTCATGACTGAAGTCCATATGTTCAATGAGGCAATAAATGAGTGAATGACAAAGAAGATAATACTATGATTTATCAGTAAAGTCAGCAAGTCAACTTTTTAAGCACATAAATAACAGCCATGAAAGTTGTAACATATATTCTTCAGCAAACCCAAAGTGATAACCTTTACATCTAGACAACCAAAAGGCAACATATCACTCGGACACACAAGTCATGAATAAAACATATTATCTCACTAAATCAATAAGTTCATAGCAGCAGCGTGGCAGAGCATGCTTGAGAAACATTTCAAAATTATCATGTGTCTTCCGCTCTTCCATTTCCCATCACTTCATCAACTATCAGTTCCAAAATGGTTTTTGGCGTAAATCAATAACAATTCACCGGATACAAAAATAACCCCCCCCCCCCCC